>JAODJW010000045.1:4156965-4173622 GCA_026777045.1 Hyperopisus bebe
GGGTTCGCCGATCAAGCTATTTTTAGCCAATATCGGCCGATCATGATCGGTGGCCGATCAATCGGAGCATCACTACTGACAACACAGACTTATAGTCCTTTGCACTCCAACTGTAATGTTCACAAGTACATTTTTCCTATTGAAACTTACTTCTACATTAATTATATACTATCAACATAGGCCACTCACTCAATGTGGGTGACAGCAAAGTTTAGCGCATGTCTGAAATCAGCAAAAAAAAAAAAAAAAAAAAAAACACGAAGTATGTTACTTCTGTGGTAGTCTTTGTTGGATTCTCACAGCCACAGCAGCACTAACCCTCAGCATCGGGGGGGTCTATATTTACATGTAGGCATGTGCAGTTTGCGCCCCCCCCCCCCCCATTACATTAAAAACCAGCACAAAGACATGTAGTTTCCAGGCAGTTTATTCAGCCGTCATACAAAAAGCTTCAGGATGGCTGGACAGGAGCCTGGCTCCTCTGCACAGACACCCTGGTGTGGGTCTTGGCCAGATGGTCGGTGAACTCCTGCAAACAAAGGAGATCAGTCAGCGAATCTCCAGTGTGTTTCTCTGCCTTGTAGAATACCCAGAATCCACTTCACTGCAGATTATCAGACCTGATATATGGATCAGTGATCGCAGCTCACCTGGTATGGAGACTTTGTGAAGATAGTCTCCTTCCAGAGGTCTGGGGTCAGGTAGCTGTAGGTCCTGGAGATGGCGTCAAAGGTGGCCTTGGCTGCAAAGGCGGACGGGGAATAAGGTCACTGTGCATTCAGAGCACAGGGCGCCGGGGCCTCCTAATCTACACAGAGCTGCACAGTAACACGGCCAAGCGAAGCCGACCCCTTACCGAAGTTCCCCAGCGTGGCCGTGCATCCTCTGGCAGAGGTGTAGCAGTCATCGATACCCGCCATCATGAGCAGCTTCTTGGGGACAGGAGCAGACACGATGCCGGTACCGCGAGGAGCCGGGATCAGGCGCACCAGGACGGAGCCGCAGCGGCCGGTCACCTGCACAGAACCACACGCTCCGTTAAGCGGGGATCGCACCCGCATGAAAGACGGCGAGCCCACATGCCCCGGGCAGACGGCGCACGCACCTTGCAAGGCACCGTGTGCGGCTTCCCGATCTTGTTCCCCCAGTAGCCCCTTCTCACGGGGATGATCGACAGCTTGGCCAGGATGATGGCCCCACGGATGGCAGTGGCCACCTCCTTAGAGCACTTCACTCCAAGGCCAACGTGGCCGTTGTAGTCGCCAATGGCAACAAAGGCCTACAAACGGATCGACAATACAAGTTACCAGCTGGTGGGGGCTCAAACAGACAAAGAAAACCACCAGACAGGCTTCATGGCAGACTCACCTTGAACCTGGTTCGCTGACCTGCCCGAGTCTGCTTCTGTACGGGCATGATCTTCAGCACCTCATCCTTCAGCGAGGACCCCAGGAAGAAGTCGATGATCTCAGACTCCTGTGAAAGCATGGTGAGATGTTACCCAAGCACACAGACTAACGTTGGCAACTCCAGCTCAGGTGGTTATCCGCAGGCTTACCTTGATGGGCAGAGAGTAAAGGTAGATCTCCTCCAGGGATTTGATTTTCATGTCCTTCACAAGGCGACCCAGTTTGGTCACTGGAACCCACTAGAAAGGAGAGCCTCAGATAAGGGCTATGCGGAATACTCAAATCAGCATGAAAAGTACTCAAATCGGCCCAATCTTAAAGAACCATTAACATTACAATAACGTGAAACTGTTTCACCACTAATTGAGATTTAACAGTACAAGGCACTGCCGTCTCACCCACTAGCGATGATCTTCATCTTCCCTTCAACGACAACTCCCACAGCCACGGAGCACAGGCTGATCGAGCGCTTTTAGAAGGGCTCACACGGGGCTTTCCCACCCTCACAGCGCCACCCGGCGGCGGCCGAACCCTCCGGGGTTCACACTCACCTCCTTGTCGTCGGCCTTGCCACCTCGGGCACCGCGGCCTCTCCCACGACCCCGGCCGCGGCCACGACCGCGTCCCCGGCCTCCGCTACCGAAGCCACCGCGAAAACCTCCTCTACCACCGGCGTCGTCCGCCATTTGCTGCAAAAGCAAGGTAAACGCAAATTAAACGCGAAGCCCCTAGTAATAAGAAAGATACTATACAGGCCGCCGCATATTAGCGGATTACCAACGACACAAGGTACCAAGCTTAACATTTCAGCCCGTTAATGAGCAAACAAAAAATGGTACACACACGCCATACGCGCTCTCGTACATCAATAAAAAGCCGCCATATTTGATCGATGGAGTTGTAGATACCAGCGAAACGAAGTTAATGTATAAATCACTAATTCCTTAGCTGCATCTGTCACATACTTTGGCAAAAACATGCGAATGTGTTTATATGATGCACAGGCGTCCCATCAATATCACATGCTAAAAGATGGCAAAGATGTTTATTAGATTTTACACGTTCCCCGCGCCCTCCATAAGCCGCACACACTTACGTGATTGGTTAGATAGGAAGAAGGAAGTGGCTGCAGGCCCTTACTATTATATACCGAGTGAAGTCACGCGAGATCTTCGACCTGCGACGCATGCAGACTTCCGGCACAAAGCAGCAGTCGACACATTTCTTTATTAACCAGTTTAATGTCATAATGTGTAAACAGTAGCAAGTAATAAGGAGTAGAAATGTTAAGACGATGATTATAAATATTGCCAGAAATTCCCATTTAGGATTAATACGGTATATCTATCCAAATTGTTAAAATAAACTTGTCAAACCCAGACTTCCAAATTTATAAATCGCTCCATCCATTATCCAGCAGGGTTGCAGTAAAAGTCTCCGATTTGTTCATTTGTTTGTCTTTAAACCGCTTAACTTTTCAGAAGCTGCTGCTCTCTGTGACGCCCTCTGCTGCCCCCTCCTGGTTGTCCTTGACACCAAGGCTCTGGCGCAGCAGGCTGACCTGACTCCGCATGCGGGTCATGGTGCTTTCTATCTTCCTGATCTGCCGCTGCAGGCTAGTGACGGCAACACGTTGCGCCTCTTGCCGGGCCTCGAGCTCTTGCTGCAGCTGCCGGTAGCAGTTGTGTCGCGCACGGTCCTGCTGCGACAGTACGCTGCCACAGCCCATAGGGCAGGACTGGCACTGGTGTTCACAGGACTCTGCATGCGCCTGCAGTTCCCCACGCCGCACCTGGGCCCCGCAGCCCTGCTGGGAGCAGGGCACCACCTCAAACAGGCACCGGGTGCTGTGAGAGTACTGCTGACTGAGGGGGAAGGTGGCTGGGCAGCCACAGGCTGCATTTCTGCACTGGGGGGGGGCAGAGAAGGAGAATCAGAAACGTGTCGCAAATGTCTCGCCTGACAAAAGGTCACTGCTCATGTTACATGGAAACCCCTGGAGGAAAAGTAGACTTTTTATGGTCTGAGTGAGGAGGTGTAGGAGACTGGGGGGGGTGCACTTTAATAATTTAAATACAAAGGTCCATTTATTGGGGGAGATGGATGAATCCAAATAAAATTTTAGAAGGTACACACCCACCCACTCCTCCAGTTCCCATAGGCCTCTTTCTGTATGTTTGGTTTAAATAATGTTAACAATGTAAATCAATGTGAGTAGCGGTAATCACACATAACGACGGAGTAGCTATGACACGCTCTCGCCTGCCACTGTGCTGCCTACCTTAACCTTCAAGCGTCCAATGGATTTACTCAGTTTGAACATCAGAAATATCTGGTTGCGTCCGATTGGCTTCCGGCAGCACGGACACGCCTGCTTCCTGCACGGGAATGGCGAAGGTGATCTGTCAAACCCGGACTGGTCTATATCTCAAATGGCAGCAGAGTTTAGGAGACGTGCTGAGCCAATGGCAGGTCATCGTTTGGCACATACTGTCACAACCACCATACACTTTGGACAATTCAGACACCGGGTCTCCCAAAGCAGCTCAAGGAGGCTATCATGCAGGGACTTAGGGAGACACTGAGCTAGACCAGGCTGCAAGCTGTCCCTTGCCAGAAGCACCTGCTACGCTAGATAATTTCCCCATTATAGAAACTCTGAGTTGATGTCAATTAAGAATGATTCTATCAAGAGTCTGTAAAACTTAAACTTATGGGCATTTTATGTCACAGAATATTTCCTGAAGAGGATCTACCCAGAGGAGACTTCAGTGTTGTCCCTCCATCCAGGACAGTGCCCTTCCCTGGCCGAACCCCCACAAATCACACACACACTCCTCAGTGTACCTCCTCAGCCACTGCAAAATGCACTTCTTGCAAAAGACGTGGTGGCACCCCACTCGGACTGGGCATCGCAGAACCCCTTGGCATATCGAGCAGATCAGATCGTGGCCTGGACTGTCCACGAAGTACTCCACGTCGTAACCTCCGCTCTGTAGTGACAAAGGAACCAAGCAGCTGAGGTCAGATGATAATAAGGAAACGCGTGCAACAGCATCAACGTGACTCTTTCTTGTTGCTTTTGGCATCAGCAGTTCGTGATTCACTACAAACACGAGTAATCCTGAGCCCCAGGGCTATTTTGAGCCAATTCACAAACTCATATTTGTCCCTCCTCAAAATAAATAAACACGCGCTTTGAGTGTTTGAATTGAGTTAATATTAGGTAGCATTAAGTAATGCTAACATTAGGTGAACCGTAACCCTTTAACCGTATTAATATGGTACCTACTATTTCCATAAAAGTAAACAATAGCCGTGTTCCTACTTTAGAAAGCAGTTACGAAATTAAATAAGCGATTTTGCCTACTTGAACGGACAGGTAGTCCTTATAAACTGAGCGAAAAGCGGTATGTCGAATACATTTATTGGAAAATATGAGCTCTAAGGCAATACTCACCATAGTTAGCGCTTGTTAAGTCGTATCGTCTCTTTCCGTGGTTCACTGCCCATTGAACTGAACGACCACAATAGACCAAACACTGTGACTGCAATACTTCTTTACGCTCAATAAAAATCTGTTCCCCACCATTATAACACACCACACACGTCTGGCAGCATCCAGGAACAAATGCCGTATTTTCACTGCATGCTTACGTTAGACCCAGACTCTGGCTCTTTCTGTCTGGTCACAGCATGTTTTAGAGAGATGACATATAGTTCATTGTTTGTTTTTATTCTGTGAAAGATCATTTAAATTCAAAATACTGATTCCTAGAATTCAACCTGGCAAATGATAATTTTTTTTCTGTTTCTTTATGTGTTTATTACTCATTACTGTTCCCAGTACACTGTTCACACAAACGAAAATAAAAAATCTTAAAAAAAATACAGAATTTAAAAGTCTCTTAATAACCTTACATGTCTTCTGTGCTTTCTTGTTTTTGGTCCATTTGTAACGGACCGTACCTGTGTAATAAGTTATTTTAAATTAAACTGTTATGTCAGGGCCTTATGAACATTGTAGCAAATGAACAAGGGATTACATCAGTAGGGCAGGCAGCTGGCCAACTCCACCCACCGTCGGGCCCTGTCACGTTTTGATGACGCACAATGTGAGCGACAGCGCCGCGTTCGCTGTACAGTTTGAACACATGTTTGCGTCTTCATGGGTGTGATTCGTTGAATGATTTGCAGAAGCTGTTCGAAAAATTGTTCTGAGTTGATCGCTACATCCACATCGTGCGCGGAATAACTTCATAGCGGCGATGGCGAACAGCACCCTACAGTTCGCGACAAAGTAAGGATCGGCTCATACGCGTTCACGTGGTCTCAGTAGTCAGTGACTTGATGCCTTCATAATATCAACTCTGCCTTGTTTTTGTGCAGTTATGCCGTGTCTAGCAAAATCGAGCCATTCTACCGGGGAGGGAAAGTACAGGTAAATACATCTACTTCTCTGTTTACTACCGTTAAATTACACTAATTGTATATTTGGGAATGTGTACCTGCTGTGGCTGTAGTTTTACTATTCACTTTCTTTGTGTTTACGTTTTTAAGATAAGCAAAGATGAAAAATATATCTTCTGTATATGTGGCACACGGGTAAATGTACTGGAGATTGGAACTGGGAAAATCTTTACCAGCGTTGAACAGGTATGGTCGTGCGCTTGCAGCGGGTATGTTTAAATCCACCCAATCAACCACGTTGTTTTTGAGCGCCATTTAAACGACGTGTGTGCTTATAGGAAGATCAGGAGGACATCACATCCTTCGTTGTCAGCCCTGACGATGAGGTGAAGGCTCCGTCTTAATGCTTGCTATTTGAAGGTTAGCAGTCAGACCGATGCTTAGCCTTTAACTGACTGGCTCTTTCTCGCAGATGTTGGTGACGGCCAGCCGCGCGCTGCTGCTGACGCAGTGGGACTGGAGGAGCCAGACTCGCATGCGTAGCTGGAGGGCTGTTCACACTGCGCCTGTGGCGAGCATGAGCTTTGACTCCACATCCACACTGTTGGCGACAGGTATCTTCTCACTTTGATGGTGAAAGCGGACCGCTTGGTGCGCTCCTGGCCTGATCGCGCCTCTCTGTTTTCAGGCGGGTGCGACAGCACTATTAAGATCTGGGATGTGCTGAAGCAGTACTGCACACACAACCTGAAAGGCTCCTCTGGGGTGGTGCAGTGAGTAACCAGTCCCCCATCCCCAACCACGCAGGGAGTTAATGAGAATGATAGCAGGCGCCACCAGTATCTGACCCCGCCCCCTCCGCCTCCCTCCCCAGCCTGGTGCAGTTCCATCCAGACACATCCCGCCTACAGCTGTTCTCCAGCGCGGCAGACTGCGTCGTGCGCATCTGGGACCTGCGCAGTAGCCGCTGCGTCTGCGTACTGGAGGCCCACTACAGTGCCGTGACCTCACTGGCCTTCTCCCACCACAGCGACACGCTCGTCAGGTGGGTGCCCTTGTCAGGCACGGTGGCACGCTTTAGGAATCGGGCAATGTACAGGACGCCCGCAGCCTCAATCCCCAGAGGCCCCCACCTTTGTGCCCATCGCCATGACACTGTCTGTGTTCTGATCTGGACCTGCAGCTCAGGACGGGACAAGGTATGCGTGGTGTGGGACCTGAAGAGCTGTGCTGCGATCCGGACCGTACCTGTGTATGAGGTGAGCCCGCCCCCGTCCTTGCCCCGCCTTCCTCGCCCTGCTGACGCTAATGGTCCTGCTGGGTGCGCTGCTGTTCACAGGCAGTAGAGGGAGTGGTGGTGCTGCCAGAAGGGGAGGTTTTCCCACAGATCGGGGTGAAGTCCGAGGGCCTGCACTTTATGACGGCCGGAAGCAAAGGTAGGGGGCGCTGTTTGGCAGTCCTTCCATGTCACTCCAGGGACGGGCTATTGTAGCTGCAGCTGTTCTCACCCTGCCACCCCATACTGGAGGGGGGGTTCCTCACCCGTGTTCCTGTCCCGTACTAGGTGTGCTGCGTGTGTGGGAGGCCAGCTCTGCCCGGTGCGTGTTTGCACAGACCCCGTCGGTAGCCCCGCCCACCAGTCAGAAGGAGGAGGGCGGAGACGAGGCAAACCAGCTGAGCCTCACCTACCTGCTGGATCTGCCTGCCTCTGGTCGCCTGGCCACCGTGACGGCCGAACACAACATCCTGCTGTACGACATGCCCTCGCTCTCCGTGCGGCAGCAGGTAGACTGGGGCCCGTAGGGCTGGGGGCGTTTGGGGTCCCGTCAGATCCCTCAGCCCTCTCACGCACCTTCTCATCCATCCCATCTAGTTTGTGGGCTACAACGACGAAGTCCTGGACGTCAGGTTCCTGGGGAAAAAGGGCAGCCACATCGTCGTGGCAACCAACAGCCCGCAGATAAAGGTGTTTGAGCTGGAGACCAGCAGTTGCCAGATCCTGTATGGACACACAGGTGCGGCGGCGCCACTAGGGGGGAGTCGCGGCCTCACGTGGGGGTGGCAGGGGGATAAACACTCACATTGATGTGTCTGTTTCTGCTCTGTGTCAGGCACTGTTTTGGCGCTGGAAGTCTTCCATAAGGGGATGATGTTTGTCAGCTGTGCGAAGGTAGGGCATGTTGGGGGGGGGCACAGGGGAAGGGGGGCGTTTGTGTATAACCTCTGCGATGGGGGCACACGGTGACACATTTCCGGCATATTCTCTCTGCCTCCAGGACAGGACGGTCAGGGTGTGGCTGATGCACTCCGAGACGGGGAGGGTGAGCTGTGTGGCTCAGGGCAGCAGCCACGTCGACGCGGTCGGGAGCGTCACCTGCTCAAGGTGACCGGGTCGAGCTGACGATGGGGGGGGGGTGGGTTACCGGGTGGCATGTGCCCTCCACCCCCATGTGTTTTAGCTCCCGGTTCACTCTCTTCCCAACCTCCCCCCAGGCTGAAGGAAGCCTTCCTGGTGTCCGGCAGCCAAGACTGCACGCTGAAGGTCTGGGACCTGCCCGCTGGCTTGGCCTCGAACCCAGACGACAGCTCACCGAAGCAGCTGCTCCCCCGGGCAACAGAGAAGGGCCACGACAAGGTGCAAGGATGAAGGGAGGGGGTGTGGTTTCATCACTAGGCCTGTTTTTTCTTTTTTAAACTGGTTTCAGACCCCCTGCCTGCCCTTTGCTGTCTCCTGAGTCATGTTATAACCTGACGCATTGCCCCCCTCCGCAGGACATAAACAGCGTCACCATCTCCCCCAATGACAAGCTGGTGGCGTCGGGCTCGCAGGATCGCACTGCCAAGCTGTGGGCACTGGCCGACCTCTCGCTGCTAGGCGTCTTCCGGGGTCACCGCCGGGGGGTCTGGTGCGTCCAGTTCTCTCCCATGGACCAGGTGCTGGGTTCCTCCTCCGCCGATGGCTCCGTGCGGCTCTGGGGCCTGCAGGACTTCAGCTGCCTGAAGGTAAACGGCTTTTTGCCCCCGTGGCCCCGCTCAGGCTCCTGGGTCTGGGTGAGCCTCTGCGTAAACTGGCTGTGTGTCTCGCAGACTTTCGAAGGGCACGACGCCTCAGTGCTGAAGGTCATTTTTGTCAATCGTGGGACGCAGCTGCTGACCAGGTAAGTCTCCGGGATCACGGGCTTCCGGTGCGCTGGGGGGAACACGGGACGCCTCAGCTCTCCGTCTGTCCTTGCAGCGGCTCCGACGGCCTCATTAAACTGTGGACCATCAAGACCAATGAGTGCATCAAGACCCTTGATGCGCACCAGGACAAAGTTTGGGGTCTTCACGCGAACGCCAAGAGCGGCCTGGTCGTGAGCGGATCTGCTGATTCTAACATCATACTGTGGACGGTCAGTGGTCCCCTTGCGGTCGTTCCCTTCCCTTCGGTTCTCACTGAGTTTGTGGACGACGGTCCTAATGTACAGGACATGACAATCGGGGACACTCTCGCCCGCAGGACGTCACCGAGGCCGAGCTGGCTGAGGAGCAGGCCAAGCAGGACGAGCAGATACTGAAGTGAGTGCCGAGACAGCTGGGGAGGGCGCCACTGGGGGGCGCTCTAAGTCATGCCTCAGCTACACGGCAGGTCCTCTGACTGATTTGCGTCCCCCTCCCTGTGTGTAACGCCCCTCCCCCATTCTCTGCTCACACTCTAGGCAGCAGGAGCTCTCCAATCTCCTCCACGAGGGCAACTACCTGAAGGCCTTGGGCATCGCCATCTCCCTGGGCCAGCCGCAGACCGTTCTGAGGGTCATTAAAGGTGCCCCCCCGACCCTTGTTGGTGTGGGGACCCAGACCGCAGTTTTCGTACTGTAGCTGGTGACTCCTGGGAGGGGGGGGGGGGGGGGAGCTGAGTTCCTTGTAGTTCCATGTAGCCCAATCCCCACGGGCATATCTCATGTATGTATCTGCCGCAGAGGTCCGTCTGGGGGAGGGTGGCACCCAACAACTGGAGAAGACCGTCCTGAAGCTCCGGCAGGACCAGAAAGGTGAGCCCCCCCCTCCCTTACCGTGACAAGGGTGACTGTGCCCCTGCTGACCCCAGAACCTGCACACGGCCCGGCCGGTTCCTGCACGCCACTCAGGCAGTCATCTCATGTCCTTTGATACTGCCCCCCAGAGGCGCTCCTGAGCTACTGCGTGGTGTGGAACACAAACAGCCGCAGCTGTCTCGATGCCCAGGCGGTCGTGCAGGTCCTGCTCCATCACGAGAGCCCGGAGCAGCTGCTGCGCTATCAGGGTGTGCGGCCGGCTCTGGAGGGCCTGCTGCCCTACACCGGTGAGCTCCGGGGTCCTAGGCTCCAGGGTGTGTCGCCCTGAAGAGGGCGGAGCTGACGGCGCCTGTTTGCTATCCCTGCAGAGCGTCACATGCAGCGAGTTGGCCGGCTGCTCCAGGCTTCCATGTTCCTCGACTTCTTGTGGGAGAAGATGAGAGTGGCGTCTGAGCGCAGGTGAGCGGGCTGTGGGCATCCGGTCCTGGTGTGGCTGGTTCTCCTTGTTCGATCTCCTGTGGGGTCCATTAGGCACCATGCTAATTACAGCCCCGCCCCAATTGTCTGTCTGTCATGCAGCGTGGGGATGCATGACGAGGAAATGGAGAGTGCCCCCCCTCTGCCGTTTCACATCGACCGGCAACCCGACCTGAAGGCGGGACTGGGCGGCTGTGGTGAGGAAGAAGAGGAGGGACACAGTGAGGAAGAGTCGGCAGCATCCGAGGACGACGAGGCGAAGGACGGCAGGCCGGCTGGCAGGGGATGCTATGTAGGGGGCTCCTCTGGCAGTGAGGAGAGCTCCAGCGAGGAAGAGGACCTGGTTGAGAGCAGGGACATGGGAGCACAGAAGAAGAGCAGGACAGATCCACAGTTAACGCACCCACTGGCCAGGTGACTCCGCTGTGCTGCTTCAATACAGACTGGCCTGCAGAGGGGGTTGGAGGGGGGGGTGTAGTCCAACATAGGAGTCACCACTCAAGCTGGTTCTCCTTCCAGACGAAAGATGAGCCTTGACAAAGCTCTGACCTGTTTGGCTGCATTCATATTGTGGCTGTCTTCAACGTGCGTGTTTTATGCATTACTGCACCAAATAAACATGCTGGTCCAGGCTGTGGTTTGTGTTTCCTGGGTGAAATCAGATGAGTTTCCTGAACCCCTGGAGCGCTGAGATGCAGGTCTCGCTCTAAAAGCAGTTGTTGTCTTTGTCCAATGTGGGGCAGGATGGAGGAATTTCGCAAGGAATGCAGACAGAAAACTAACAGAACAGGACAGAGAAGTGTTCACGATGGCCTGAAAGCATGTGCGTTTGGATCTATACCGAACCAGTACAAAACCCGGGAATGCTGCTGAATAAGCGGCTTTTAACAACACGGTATGGAGAGGGTTAGGATCTGATCCCGGCCGTGAATCCTGTTTGACCATTAAGAACAGCTTTTGATGTCATCCCTGCAGGTACAATGAAAGGTACCCTGAAGGTGTAGTGGGTGACTCCCAGAAAGAGCTGACACAGTAAATATGTAGACAGGATATAAAGCATGCTATTGTAGAAATGCTATTATAAATAGCTTAAATGCAAATGTGAAATGTGCATACAATAGAACTTCATTAGCTCGGGTTTCCCCTCACAGTCCAAAAATATGCGGAGGCTAATTGGAGTTGGCAAATTGCCCGTAGGTGTGCGTGCATGTGTGACTGAATGCCGTGTGTGTGCGTGAATGCTGTGTGTGTGTGCCCTGTGATGGGTTGGTGCCCCATCCTAGGTTGTTCCCTGCTTTGTGCCCGTAGCCTCCTGCATAGACTCTGGACCCCCTGCAGCCCTGAATGGGATGAGTAGTTTCAGAAGATGGATGGATGGAACTTTATTGTTCAGCATGTTCAACATTTTTTTGTCCATTATCACAGAAGTGGGAAATGCATAATAATGTTTTTACAAAGACAGGAGGCCATTGGGCCCATCAAGCTCATCTGGGGAGAACTTTAATAGCTCAGAGTTGTTAAAATCTTATCCAACTCCAGTGGTGGAATGTAACAAAGTATTTGTACTTCGTTACTGTACTTAAGTACATTTTTACGTATCTGTACTTTACTTAAGTAAAAATAATAATGCATACATTTTATTTTACTCCATTACATTTTGCGGCAATTATCTGTACTTTCTCCTCTACTGCATTTCTACAATTTATGCCGTTAGTCGTTACATTTTATGAACACAATTTCCTCAAAATCTTGCATGGAAAAAGCGTTCTGGTGTTGTTTGCTGTTATCCTACCTATCAGGTGGCTACAATGATGGCAGAGCACGCGTCAGAGTCCTGCACCGGGTCGGGTACCCGCAGATAGTTGCTGAAATGGGCGGATTTTAATGTTCTGGAATTTTACGGGCGGGTATGCAGGCTGGTAATTCATTACACACAGGCGGGTAGCAGGTCGATCAAAACAGTATTGTAGCCTGCAAATATAACATATAAGCGAAAATATCTATGTATTACACTGTCATGTACAAACTGTACTGTTCAGTATGTCGGGGGTACCTTAAGATGTGTCACTACCGAAACTGTAACTTGCGCTACTACGCATGCGCACATTCATCACGCATGCGTTCACGAAACCACATTTTCCGGCACTTCTTTATTACGCATGCGTAAGATACACTTCCACAGGCTCAATACTGCGCATATATTCACATTTTCCGGCAGACCGTGATTGCGTGATTCAGGGCGTGGACATCGTGTATCATTATTCATTGGTCACGTATTGTGAGATGGGACATTGATGTTTATATTCGTAGTTCAGCCTTCAGTTTATTGTGGTATTTAAACCATATTGCTTTGCCGATTGTAAGATTTTCATCTGTGTGCGCGTTGCTTTTAGTGTCTGACTGTAATCTTACATAAGGTTTTTCGCAATGGTATCGCTGAATAGATGCCTTTTCTTTAGAAAACGTAATAAAATCGGGGTGTATATCAATCTTGTGTACCCATATTGCTATTATCAAGGGGCTGTGATATATGTAGGGCATTTTCTACAAAAAATCACACCAAAATGATGGTTAAGAAATTTTATTTGTGTGGTTTAGCCTAAGATAAAACAATCGGTCGTCTGTCAGAAACAAATATAATTTTCTTCATTTAGCACCACAAGACACAGCTGCCATAACTGACACGAGTGTGTGGTAATTACACTGATACAATTAAGAAAAGAAATTACTAAGGAGAAAAAAGCAGGCTTAGTTTAAGTAACTTCACAGCCCATCGAGCTGGGTGTAATACATAATGGTAACATTAAAGTAATGTCACCAAAATTGCACGTCGCTCGTTCTGAAGCACACTGGGCATTAATGGCCTATGCGAAATAAAATCTTTTAAAGTCGAAAGACTCCATCATTATCCAGTTAAATCTTCTCTTTCCTCTCGCTGTCGACATTCTCATCAAAAATAAACAAATGTTTGAAATGTGACGCGATGCCATAAAAATAGCACGCCTCCTTCCAGAAGTCGCAAGCGTGCGCATGCGTAGTAGCGGAAGTTACATTTTCGGCTGGTGTAACATTTTCGGTAGTGACAGGGTGCTTTCGATTATTTCTCTCCAAGTCGGAACTCACTTGCCGTCGGAAACACGCCTCTTTTATTACGTTGATGTCGGACAAGATTTTGTTGTCCGAGTTGCCCCTGTGACGTAATTTCAACATGGCGGCTTACACACTCAAAAGTAATTCTGATTTATAAATCTTTAAAAAGGTTTATTTTGTTAAATGTATTAATAGTTATAAATGTAACTGCACGTGTTAGAGTATGCAATAGTTTTCCTGTTAGTGTTTCGCAAGCTAAAACCCTGGGTTCCTTTAAATCAGAGCTAGACAGTGGTGGAAGTACTGAAGCTTAGTACTTACAGTAAGTAAACGTACAAATATCCTGCAAAATATATACACAAGTAAAAGTAGAAGTGCTACATCAACAATCTTACTTAAGTGAAAGTACTAAGTACTTACTTTTAAATTTACTTTAAAGTATTTTTTAAGGAAAAGTACTCACGCAATGGTTTGTCTCAACATCTGGGGTGTACCATTTTGTACTCTCCCGCTAATTTCCACCTATGGCCACGAGTTCTAGTATTTAAACTAATATTGAAGTAACTATTTGGTTAACCAGCATCCAGACCTGTTAGAACCTCATATACCTGGATCATGTCCCCCCTTCGTCTCATTTGCACGAGGCTGAACAGATTCAGCTCAGCTAACCTCTCCTAAGACATTCCTCTGCAGCCAAGAATGCATAAGTAAAAATAGGTAAATGTCTAATAAAAAAAAGATTAGATTTAAAAAGAAATAACTGCAAAGTAGCGTTTTGGTTAATATGGTGCACATTCTACACACACATGATATATGTGTGTGTGTGTATATATATATATATATATATATATATAAAACATAAAAACTGTAAAGGTATAAAGTGACAGACACTTTAACAGCGGCTATGTTATATGATCCATCACAGAATGGATATTTCAGATCAGAGCACTGGCCAGGCTGACATGGGCCTAGCAAAGACGTCCCTCTTGGGCCAGCGGTGTGGCCAGTAATAGCCCGGCAGCACCTTGCTGGCAGGGGCAGGGGCGCGACGGGCTCCTCAGGGCATCAGTGGGACTACAAGCAGTGGGATCTGTATATGTCGCCCTGCTGGGTCCCTATGATCGACCCTGTGATTCATATTCATGGAAAGTAGGCGTGTCCAAGGACATTCTCAAATGAATGACTGTTTACAGTCAGCAGTGGATGGTAAGCAAGGTGAGCAAACAACGTGCCCGTGGGCTCTGCCCTGAACCACAGCCCCCGCCTTTATAAGTTCCTGGGGGAGGTGGTGGTGGTGCTATCCAGAATGGCCCGGCGCGTCACCGTGCTGCAGCGTGTCAGGACCTCGTGGGTAAAGGGCCGAGGCGGAACTCTTGGCGGTGTGGTCTGTGCCCAGGCTCGGAGGGTGGAGCCTGCGGGAGAGGGTGGCTTTATGCCATCACCGCCACTGCCCAGGGAGACATCATCGGTGCTGCCACCCAGGGAGACATCATCGGTGCTGCCAGCCAGAGAGACATCATTGGTGCTGCCAGCCAGAGAGACATCATTGGTGCTGCCAGCCAGAGAGACATCATTGGTGCTGCCAGCCAGAGAGAAATCATCGGTGCTGCCACCCAGGGAGATGGTGTATGAGTCCTTGGCTTCCCAGATGCAGAGCCTGGGCGAGGGGGGGGCACTCCTGATCTCCAACAAGTTGCCCTGTGAATGGGACGCCCGGGGACTGGCCCCTGGAGATGAGCCCTGGGGCAGGCGGAGCTGCTCCAGGCTGCGGGCCGCTTTCAGGCCGCCCCCAGGGACCGCCAGGAAGGGGATATCTGAGCATGGCTGCAGGTGCAGGCAGGGCACATAGCCTGTCCGCCCTTGGTATCTGCGGAAAGAAGAGGCAGAGGAATGCAGCCGTGCTGCATAGCCAAGATTACCCAATCATCCCCTCTGCGTATCGGTCACATACCTGACGAGCCACCAGCCGGTTTTAGGCTTCTGCAGCACCTGCACCAAGGCGCCGACGCTAACTGCAAGCTCATCGTCGTGTTCCGCCATGTAGCTCCTGACCACGCGGAACAGCCTGCCTGCTGGCCGGCACGTAGGCAAACGGGGAAATTACGAGGTTAAACTCACACCACCTGCCCCCACAAAACTTGTTTGCCCCAGAGCAAATTCATTTCTGACTGCGAGCTTGCCTAATGGACAGTAGGGGGCATGGTGATTAAGGGAGCAGAGGCTCTGTGACTGCTATTTTTCAGACAGGCTCCTAATCTACAGCACCTAAAGGTTTTTTTTTAATTATCAAATTAAATACATAAATTAAATAAATTAGCAATACATATGCAAGCAAATTGACATAATTTATTATTTTACTCCTATGCCTTATCCCATGTGTTTGTAATGTATTATGTGCCTGGCCTGTGTGTCATTTTGGACAAAAGTTATTCTAAATAAATAAATGTCAATTTGTATGTTACACTCATTTAATGGCATCTCTACTTTGTGATTATTCTGATCTGCATCTGATCTGATTTATTTATTCAGCATTTGCCTTTTCTTCGATCTACCTGCATATTCTTAATTATCCTGTCTCCTGTCTGCCTCATTTATCCTACAGAATCCGTAATTTCCTAGCGACCATTTCATCTCAGCCAGCATCTCTAATTACTGCAGCAGAAGCTGTTGAACTGCCTGCTTTCTCAAATCTTTACGAACTGACCTGAAAGCAGAATGTGTTTGTTCCCTTTTTCTGAGTGCTGCCTTACTCTTATTGGATGAGCTGTCCTCCTCCACCTCCTCCTTCTCTTCCTCATCTTCCTCCTCTTCCTCCCCACACTTCTCCAGGTAAGGAGCAGGGAACCAGGCCACATGCTTCTCATTGTTTTCCACCAGCCACCATCCTATACAGTGTGAGATGACGGGCTTTTATCACTATGTGCACTTGACCGTGTTCTCATGTGAGTGTCATCTAAGACGCCACCTTCTACTGCTGAAGACCAGTTCCAATAATTTAGAGCAGAAGTACGGAAGACTGTAAAAATCCATGAAAGTCATTCTTGCCCTGTATCCTCGCCAACCGGACCAACGCCATGATTCATTGCGCCCCAAGTTTGTCCTTGGGAGGCAAGTTAGCAAGACCGGTTTTGCCAAGAACACAACAATATTTCCATTCACCAGCAAGGTTCCACCCCCAAGTACTGCTCCCCGGGCACTGAATTAGCTACCCCCTGCTATGTCACGACGTCACATATG
>JAODJW010000045.1:4188356-4224561 GCA_026777045.1 Hyperopisus bebe
GGTGTGGAAGAACTTGACTGGCCTGCACAGAATCCTGACCTCAACCCGATAGAATTCCTTTTGGATGAATTAGAGTAGAGACTGCGAGCCAGGCCTTCTCATCCAACATCAGTGCCTGACCTCACAAATGCTCTCCTGGAAGAATGGAGAAATATTCCCATAAACACACTCTTAAACTTTGTTGAGACAGCCTTCCCAGAAGAGTTGAAGCTATTATAGCTCCAAAGGGTGAGCCAGCTCCATATTAAATCCTATGTATTAAGAATAGGATGTAATTAAAGTTCATGTGTGTGCAAAGGCCAATGTCCCAATACTTTTGGCAATATAGTAAATATATGCCTAGTCTAGGAGGAAATAACTTGCAAGATGTGATGGTGCATTTTAACTGCCACTAGGAACCAAGCCCTACTCGACTCAATCCGCAAACCCGTGTTTTCCATTGTAAAATATGCAAGCCGTAACCGCACTGACAAGGTTACTGCGTGATCAGACCGAGCGTATTGCGTGACCAGTATCTGATTTGTTGAAATGCATGGGGATATCGGTGTTATGTGCATAAATTATCTGAAGGGAAAAATGTATTTTCTGTATATTATTCATTATTAGTAGTATCCCGCATCGCTATGTATTGATGCAAACTTGACAATTTCTAACCTACTTCTTAAAAAGTACCATAGAACAACTGAACAGAATGGATTCGTAATGCAAATTTACACAACACAGTAATTCTCACAGACATGCTGGTGGAATATAGTACACAGTAAAAAAACAGAAGGAAAAAATTGCATGTAGTAAATCATGATGTATAACGTGAAAACAGTAAGTATGCATCTCTTTGGTTTTTACTTCACCGACGCTCGGCAAACCTGGTAATGCCTTTAGCAGGCATAACCGTCTGCAGTGGGAAACCAAAGCGAGCTGAAACCACTGCAACTAGTCTTTGTTCGCGGTACAGCTTGGGTGCGGATTGGTTTCTGTTTGCCAGTGGAAAAACGCCATCAGTCTGTACTGGAGGATACCTGTATAAAATAAAGGTGTTTGTCCATATAGGAGTATGTCTGTGTGTAAAATAATGTGTTAGTCTGTAAAAGAGAATGTCAATGTGTAAAATAAGATGTTAGTCTGTAAAGGAGGATGTCAGTGTGTAAAACAAGGTGCTAGTGCGTATAGGAGGATGTCAGTGTGTAAAACAAGGTGCTAGTGCGTATAGGAGGATGTCAGGGTGTAAAATAAGGAAATATGGTGTTAGTATGTACAGAAGGATGTTAGTGTGTAAAATAAGGTACTAGTCTGTATAGGAGGATGTTGGTGTGTAAAATAACGTCTTAGTCTGTAAAAGAGGATGTCATCGTGTAAAATAAGGTGTTAGTATGTACAGAAGGATGTCAGTGTGTAAAATAAGATGTTAGTCTGTAAAGGAGGACGTCATCATGTAAAATAAGGTGTTAGTATGTACAGAAAGATGTCAGTGTGTAAAATAAGGTGTTAGTCTGTAAAAGAGGATGTCATCGTGTAAAATAAGGTGCAAGTATGTACAGAAGGATGTCAGTGTGTAAAATAAGATGTTATTCTGTAAAAGAGGATGTCATCGTGTAAAATAAGGTGTTAGTATGTACAGAAAGATGTCAGTGTGCAAAATAAGGTGTTAGTCTGTAAAAGAGGATGTCATCATGTAAAATAAGGTGCTAGTATGTACAGAAAGATGTCAGTGTGTAAAATAAGGTGTTAGTCTGTAAAAGAGGATGTCATCATGTAAAATAAGGTGCTAGTATGTACATGGAGGATGTCAGTGTGCAAAATAAAGTGTTAATCTGTACATGGAGGATGTCACAGAATCATGTCCAGAAATACACAGGAGAGTGCCTGTGTGTGCTGTTCATGTGTGTGTGTCTATGTGTCTGCGGTCATGTAGGGCTATATGTTACATTGTGAGTGCCAAATGTCCCCACAATATGATAAAAACCGGTCATCTTGACCTGGGGGAAACATTTCTCTGGTCCCCACAAGGGAAAACTCAGTATTATAAAAATCAGTGATTGCAATGTTAAAGATGTAAAAATGCCAAAAGTCTGGTATTTTGTCTGGTTACTTTTGGTTAATTTTAGGGCTGGGTAAGGGTTTGGGTTATCATGGTTAGGATTAGGGTTATGCCCACAGAAATGAATGACGAGTCCCCACAATGACAGGAATATATGGACCATGTGTGTGTTTGTGTGTATGGGAGTGTGTGCATGTGCGTATGTCACAGCCATAAATACGCACAGAGCATGGTGGCCAGGCTGGTCCCCCTGGTACCACGGTAATCTCTCACATTACTGCTCCCTGCTGACACTGGGACCAGCACCCACCTCCCAGCTCAGCCCAGTATAGCCACTCCCAGGATTTGAGCAAGATCGGAGCACCAGATGCTGGGGGTGCAGGGGGTTAACACAAGTCTGCACACATGCTGTCTGCAGCAGGGGGAGCGAGATTACTGCAGACTCAGAGCAGTACATTAACACAACACCCTGCCACATAACATTACAGGCCAGGGTAACCTAATCCCTCTGGGATATTAAATTAAATGTCAGTGAGTCGCTGGGACCTATGCTCTGACAGGCTGACCCTCCATGCCCTGAAAGGTCAGAGGTCGACGGGTGGGTAAACAGCCGGGGGGGGCACTATAAGGCCTAGGTTAAAATAATTAGGGCAAAACCATAATAATAAATGCAAGAGGACACACCAGGGACCACAGGAGCTTCAGGCGGCCATTTTGGGAAGGGCGATACAGGCAGTCCCCAGGTTACGAATGAGGTCTGTTACCTAAGTCTGTCTCTAAGTGGAATTTATAGGCAAGTCAGAAAAACGATAAAAAAGTGCAAAATAATGATAATAATTATACAGTAATAGAAGTAATGGTACTGCACTGTACCTTGAGCCGACAAACCATTAAAGCCATTTCTTTGAGTGTCTGTCCCAAAGCACTGCATGCTTTCATTATTACAAACCCTTATATCTAACTCAGATTTTTACTATAATAGGCTTCATGGTAATCTGTTCATAAGTACGAGTTGTTCGTAAGTCGGACCCCTTAACCAGGGCACTGCCTGTGTATAAAAATAAACTCATAAGAAGTAAGGGTATAATAAAATAAATGGAGCTAGATTAGGAGAAAAGCCTTCTATGTGTGACCTAACACGGCCTGGGGTGCGAGTGAAGCAGGCACTTGGAGGATTTGGGAGCTGGTCAAGTGTTGGCGTCTCATTAGCAGTTTGCAGATCTCTCTGCTTCCTTAGAGGGTGGGGGCACCCTTACTGGCCCGGCGAGGACATCTCGCACGTGACACCAAGACCGCAATCCGGGGCACACTGCGTATGCAGTGCAGGGAGTGCTGGCTTCCCACCTCACTGCCCGCTGTCTTGCCCTCATGTCCTCATGACATCCACAGTGTCCAAAGGGCTTACAGTGAACACTCTACAGGCATAAAGAAATGCGTGTGGAGAGTGTAACCCTGGAGGGCACCGTTTCCAGGGAAACCCGCTATCGCCACCCCTTCCCATAATATACCCTGTCTTACTGAGCCCTGTGTGATTCTCCAAATTTTAAGCACTCCATGTAGAGGATCCAGGACTTTATTCAGGTACCACTTGGTCAAGTGTTTCTTAATTTTTTGCATGCAACCCTACATCAATCTGTTTCTATAGCAGGTTCAGTGTTTGGGATTCTGTTTTCTGCAGAGTGACGGGTTGCCTCAATGCTGACCCCTCACCCCCTTAGCCCCGCCCTTTCTTCATTTGGCCCGCCTCTCATGGCCTTAGCCCCTCCCCTGGTAGTGATGTTGGGCCATCCATTAGCCCTGCTCTCTGAGTCGCAGTGTCATCAGAAGCTCAGCGTCATATCCTAAACCACGCTGTATGCTGAATGGCTGCCGGTCTTTTGTAGCTTTTGGATCATGTTTCCAAGGCGAATGTGGGAAAACATGCAGAGATCAGCAAGCTCAGCTGGTCCGCGAGCTATCTGAGGAGTACATACCCTACATCGGCAGCCATATTTGTTGCCATCCATGAGCTAAGTGTGCTTCCTGCTTCTTCAGACCATTAGTGCTCTGTGCTGTTTTAACCCCTCTACTTACATGCCCTCTCTCATGAGTCTGTACATTTTAACACGGAGCCACATTCCTCTTGCTCTTCCCACGTCCCCTTCCTCTGCTTCCAGACACATGAGCTGTCTCCCAGCGCCTGTCTCCCCCCCCAGTGTACCTCCTATTCTACTGACCATGCATGTTCCAAAAACAGTCTCCATTTTCATTTGATGCAACCGCTTCCAAAGTTGTTGCCCAATTCTTACAATTTGCCCTCCCAATGCCCGCCTATCACCAGGCTCCACCCCATGCCCATGTGTGATGGGCTCAGCCAATGAGAAGGGACAGTGGAGTGTGCTGCCACCAATGGGATATGCTATGGCTGTATAAAACCCAATCAAAGTTAGCGCCAGTTCGCACTTTCTGTCAGCCCAGTGCTCCTGCCAGAGGAGGAAAGAGACAACAGTGAGAGGGGAGAGGAAACTTTACCAGGTGGTGGGTACCATTTGATACTTATAGCTATCAGATGAGACCAGACAAGGCACTTTCAAATATGTCTTCATATAAATCAATAAGTGCTGTTTTATCTTTGCCCTGAAGCCTCCCCCAAACCAAGAGGATGGAGAATTCACACACGAAGACGCCAGCTGACTGCCTGGGTTTCTTTGGGGTGAATGAAATCACTGGCCTCACTCCTGACCAGTTCAAGAAGAACTTGGCCAAGTTTGGCTACAATGGTGAGAACCTGAGAGTCAGTGTGACAAGGATGGGGCCAGTCGGTGGGGGGGAGGGGATGGTAGCGGAGCTGGGGGACAAGATGACTCTTATGAGGTCACTCCCCGAAGAACCGGTGGGGAGTAGAGAGAGGGTGATGGAAAGGTGAGCAGGAAAAGAGGAGAGAGAAGTAGATGTACAGATGTAGACAGATTTTTTGTAGGTATTTAGGGCATGGTGATTTTCTGATCTAAAGGGAAGCACATCTGCTATGTCCCACAGTTGACTTTCATGGCCATATAAAGCTCCGTGGAGTAAGCAGAAGAGTGGCAGGAGGACCTGGGATGTATAAGGGTTGAAAGAGACAATATACAAGCTGCTGTTTAGCAGGAACAAGTCAGATAAATCTCTGAGATGTGAGGACCAGAGAACAGCAGAGCTTTGTAATAATTGAACAGACATTGAGTGACAGGAACTGTGTGCGATGACTATTATGAACCTTGGCTTTGAAGACTAAGGGATTTGTGTGACTAGCTGTGTTCTTGGAGTTATTTTGAGCAATTTAGTCAATAGCAATTTCTTTTCTTGTACTATATGAGATGTTGGGTTGTGTCCTGCACCGTCACTGTTTTCGTATCCCTTGACCTGCTCGCTCCGTAGTATAAAGAGGTTGCGGTAATTTTCTGGGCATTTCTGCTAATCTCTTGTGTTTCTTTTCTCTTGTTTCCAATGGTGGACCCAACCAGAGCTCCCAGCTGAAGAAGGTAGGCGACCTCCCACCTCCTCACCTTGGCTATGCATATGTCACCCCCACACACATCAACACCTCTTCTCGTCACATATCTTATGCTTGTCATGTCCCTTCTTTACACCCGTAAGTCCCGTAACAACCGTGCCCCTGACCCTGTCTGTCTCTCCCTATGTTAACACATTGGTCTCCCTCAGTTTGCACTGTTACCAAATTACAAGTGAGTGCAGAGGTCATTTCTATGCTGTAATGGGACGGTCTCTTCTGCTCCTTACATAATTGACATGTCACGTGTAACGTGATAAATGTGGACCTTCATGGTCTGGCCAGACGGGACACAGGACAATTGCTCAAGGCCCCACACAGACAGAATCAAACATCATGCTCACGCCCAACACCTCAACCTCATATTAATCCCCAGTCCATCCTTTCTCTCGCTCTGTCCCCATCAGGAAAGAGCATTTGGGAGTTGGTGATCGAGCAGTTTGAAGATCTACTGGTCAGGATTCTGCTTTTGGCTGCCTGCATCTCATTTGTGAGTAACTTTCCCCATGTCACTATGAACCTGTGCAGCCCACTCCTGATAAGCAATAACAAGCTAACAATTAGCCAAGAAGTTAATGGGAACCTTCAGTCTTCATGGACAGCAGGAAGAATCAGAAGATTCAGTGCCTGTTGGTTCTTCCATCCTAAGGCTTGTGTGAAAGGATCAAATGATCCAGATTAGATCAACATCCCCCCACCAGCTCCTCTGTATGACACAAATGGTACATCTATTGACTTGGGAGCAAACAGCCACTTTTTTTACTTCTTCCCCATTTAAGTGTATCTCTTGGTGGCCGTATCCCTTCAGTATGCTTCCTGTGCACCTCTTCACCAAATGCCCTCAGAGCCCTGGTAACAGCACTCACATTGAAATAACATTTGCCTCCCCGAGTGCCAAAAGAGTGGACCGGAGTGACCATGCCTGGTCGATTACATCAGTATTTCCCAACCTGGACCTCTGGGAGCCATATTTTTCTGGACTGTCTGGCAGAGAGCTGGGAGGGAGCAAAAACATGGACTGTCTGGGGGTCTCAAAGGACCAGGTTGGAAAACAATGTGCTACTTGTCCAAAATCATGCATAAAATTGCAGCACATTGTTCAGGTTGTTAACATTGTGGATGTTTTTGATCCACCTTGTCCAGTCTTGGACCCACCTTCCACTGTTACAGGAAACAGCTGGGGATTATAAGGTAACCCAGCCTCTCTACATTTCTCTGGGTATCCTGGTTCCTTCCCATCAATGCAAGTATTGACCTCCTTCTCCCCATTTTCCCCCTCAACCAGTTCCTTTTAAATTTTATTTTGGATTTGAATTAAAGGGATATTAATTCCCACCCTCCCCTGCACACGCTCCCTGTCCTAAGACAGCTGTCAGTACAGCCTTAGAAGGACAGGATCATTTGGGAGTGGCAGGAACCTGTTTATTTTAGGAACGTCTTGGGCCACAGCAAGAAACCATATCCTTCAGGAAAAGGTCAGCAGGAGAAGAAGCGACAGACTGCTACCAGAGCGGGTGACAGCGGGTGGCAGAGGGGGTGACAGAGGGGGTGTCATGGCGGGAGAGGGGAGGGGGGATGCAGGTAGCGGTAATATTACATGGCGTGATTGCAAAACATAACATTGCAAAATAGATCATTATGAAACCAGGACACTTATAAAACATGAAATGTTTCTTTTTCATTCATTGACTGGCTCTCAGAATCATTTCACTTGTGAATATCGTGCTGTATTAAGTAAAAGTTGATGGGTGAAAGAGTTAGGAAGTATAGCAAAGGAATAAGGACAAACCATTACCATTTCCGACTGGACCAGATTCCCCGGTCTAAGGAAGGCAAGGTGTCACCGTTGCTCTTTGTGACACTTAATGTGGCTCTTCTGTAAGTGAAGTATACGGAACATGCCGGGCTAAATGTAAACAAACTGCACTATGCTCATAATCATGACATTCAAACAGCTGTGAAAAGGGGAGGAGCTACAGTTTGGGCATGAAAACATGTCCCATTATAAGGAATATATCATTAAATATATGGGGGCTTCTACATGCCCATTGGACAGGTCCATTTATCCGTGTAATGCTACTGGGCATAACTACCTTGGTTTGGGAGCAATTTTCATGCAGAGCATCCACAGAAGAATCCCGAAACAGCGAAGCTGGACTGAACATCACAGGAAACACTAATCGCATGTGCCACGTGGCCTCTCGGGCCTGACCTTAGCCGTCCATTTTGACCTTGTCCTTCTGGATGTCTGTTTCACACAGGTGCTGGCCTGGTTTGAGGAAGGCGAAGAGACAGTCACCGCCTTCGTGGAGCCTTTTGTCATCCTCCTCATCCTCATCGCAAATGCCGTGGTGGGAGTGTGGCAGGTCAGCATCGCCATGGTAACCAAGTCAGTAGGGAGCTTATCAAAGAGGATGTAAAGGATGAGGAAAACAACAGCGCTGAACAACAATACCCAAGTAATATTATTGAAACAGGGAGCCATTATAACTAAAAAGAACAGCCGTGTTACATTAACCTTGTTCCAAGGTTGTTTAAAAGAAAAAGCAGCATTCAAGTTACAGTTAAGGCCTGGAGAAAGACTCGTGTTACAGCTGAGATAGATTGTAGGAATGGCATGTAGTAACAGTCATGTTGCATAAGGAGTCTAAATTACATTTAAAAAGAGAGGATCAGAGGCACAGCATTGTTGGATAGCAAACCAATGACATTTCTGTTCCCAGGAGCGCAATGCAGAGAGCGCCATCGAGGCCCTCAAGGAGTATGAGCCTGAGATGGGCAAAGTGTACCGTGCCGACAGGAAGAGCGTGCAGAGGATCAAGGCCAGGGAGATCGTACCCGGGGACATCGTCGAGGTGTCCGGTAAGGCGCGGCGGCGGCTGCCACGGGGCTCCTCCGTCATCGGGGCTTTACATAAGCCAGCTTTGGTGCAGCAGATGTGAAGATGGCGCGGGGGGGTGTCCTTCAGAAAGACAGAGATGCCGTCTGCCATGTAAGGCACCAGGGGAACACCGAGAGGGCCAGCAAACTTGCTGAGAGAAGGAAAATGAAGGCTGGGGTATAAATACCACCCAGCACCTGTCTCTCTCCCTGCCTCCTGCTCTCCCTCCCCTCCTCCTTGATCCTCTCGCTCTCTCCCTCTCTCTGGACCGACATATATTACCACACACCTGTTGCCTTCCATATCAGCCTGTCCTACACGTCTCCCTTTCAGCGTCCCGTATCAATGTTAATTTACTGCATTGGGGTCAGCTGACTAGCCCGACAGTCTCTCACTGACCTGTCCTACGCAACCACTTTAATGGGCCGCAAACACAGCAAATGTTGTGAAGCGCAAGCACAGTGAATAGGGTCAAACCCCATAATTAACTCGCACCTTTCTGAGATTCCATGACTAACTGTTAAGTTGCTGATCCACACTGTCGGATTCTGATACATCCCAACATGAGGACGATAAGGAAGTGAAAATGTTTATATGTTCATTCAGTCGCAGGATATGTGAAGTCTGGACATACTCTGCTAATGCGTAGCCTCTCCTGGCTTTTGATTCTCAAACCTCTAAACACCTTTTCAGCTCCTCAGCTTAATGTTCCCTTTGTCTCTGTCCCGTTCAGTTGGTGACAAAGTCCCCGCTGATATCAGAATCACCTCCATCCGTTCCACCACCCTGCGTGTTGATCAGTCCATCCTCACTGGTAAGCCTTGTTCTGCCACTCTCCCCTTCTTTTTCATTGCTGGGTTTATTTTGTGTCCTTTGTATATGTTGTGTTTTTATGCTTCTCCTACTTCCTGTCACCCTCAGGTGAGTCTGTGAGTGTGATCAAGCATACTGACCCTGTCCCTGACCCCAGAGCTGTCAACCAAGACAAAAAGAACATGCTTTTCTCTGTGAGCTTCCTCCACTTCCTCCTTGTAGTGACCTATCACTAGAAATCTAACCCTGAATGAAGAATCTTATGTTCCACCAAGACCTTTGCAGTTTTGCCAGCTTGGATCCAGTCAGGACTCTATCGGTGACTCTTCCCTCCTTTATCATCAGGGTACCAACATTGCTGCCGGCAAAGCCATCGGTGTCGCTGTGGCCACTGGCGTTTCCACTGAGATTGGCAAAATCCGAGACCAGATGGCTGCCACGGAGCAGGAGAAGACCCCCTTGCAGCAGAAGCTGGATGAGTTTGGCGAGCAGCTGTCCAAGGTCATCTCCCTCATCTGCGTTGCCGTGTGGATGATCAACATAGGCCACTTCAACGACCCGGTCCATGGTGGTTCCTGGATCCGCGGTGCCGTCTACTATTTCAAGATCGCCGTGGCTTTGGCTGTGGCCGCCATTCCTGAGGGTATGTATGTGGGCCAAATACACACCGAATGTATTCACTTACAACTTAAATACACACTCAGTGATTTAATTGCAAAATTATTTGATGTTAGGCCTACGGTGTTGATGCCCCTGTAGGTCTGCCTGCCGTCATCACCACCTGTTTGGCTCTGGGCACGCGTCGTATGGCCAAGAAGAATGCCATCGTGCGTAGCCTGCCCTCTGTGGAGACACTGGGCTGTACCTCTGTCATCTGCTCCGACAAGACGGGCACCCTCACCACCAACCAGATGTGTGTAACCAAGGTGAGAGATTGAGAGCATTACCTCACACTCCAAAGGCACAACAGGATCCACAGCAGGTCACCAGAGCCACACCACCTAGTGGTCTGCTGGCCACACAGGAAGTAAATGGTACATCTGTCTGTCTCCCTCTAGATGTTCATCATTGACAAGGTAGAGGGCGATCATGTCGCCCTGGAGGAGTTCAACATCTCAGGCTCCAAGTACACACCCGAGGGAGAAGTGTAAGTTCTATGTCACATTTATTTTCAACCAACACCAGGTCCAGTCCTCCATCAAGTACATAAATATCCAACACTGTCTCTAATCCTATGTTACGTTCATAGATAGGTAAGACAGAATCCAGTCCCCCATCAGGCATACCAACAGTCAGCATTGGGTTCAATCATCCATTAAGGATACCAACAGCCAAAACCGGGTCTAGTTCTTGTACATGCTTACTAACAGTCAGTCCCGGTTCCATCATCCAATAAGCATACTAGCAGCTAAAACCAGGTCTAGTCTTCCATGATGCTTTCCAACAACCAACCCAGGGTTCAGTCCAAGTAGGGCTATTAAAGGCTACAAAGGGCCGCCACTCTATAAAATGTATTCCTCAGATCTAACAGACTATACCTAACAGACTCGAGAGTTGATGACGTACACACTGAACAGATACTGACATTGGTATGTCATGAAGTGTGTCATTTCTCTTCTCAGTACCAAGGGTGGTGCCCGGGTGAACTGCAGCATTTATGATGGACTGGTGGAGCTGGCTACAATCTGTGCACTCTGTAATGACTCTTCTCTAGACTTCAACGAGGTTAGTCCATCCCCCCTTTTCCCTGCACTATCACCAAATCTCTGTCTGTCTCTCTGTGGACCAACCTCCTCCCTATCTGTCTGTCTGTCTCTGTGTACTAACTCCTTGTCTGTCTGTGTCTCTTTCCTCCTTTTCTCTCTGGAGTCTGGTCTCTCATTCTCTGCATCCCCCCACCCCCAACACTCCACCCCTTAGGCCAAGGGCATCTATGAGAAGGTGGGCGAAGCTACAGAAACTGCCCTGTGCTGCCTGGTAGAAAAGATGAATGTGTTCAACACCGACGTGCGTAACCTGTCCAAGGTGGAGAGGGCCAATGCCTGCTGTGCAGTGAGTATGCTACACCCACTCAACACAGCCTTAGAGACTACACCCTGCCTACAGAACACAAGACATCATGTATGCCAATTCCATCAAAGTGCTCTATAGAACACAGATAAGATGTCTGATCTTTGACCTCCTATTACAGGTGATCAAGCAACTGATGAAGAAGGAGTTCACCCTGGAGTTCTCTCGTGACAGGAAGTCTATGTCTGTCTACTGCTCCCCTGCCAAGTCTTCTAAGGCTCCTGTTGGCAACAAGATGTTTGTCAAGGTTGGGTTGCACCAGTGTCATTGCATTGTTCTTCCCTGAGAGGCGTTCAGTCCACCCCATGAGTGTGACTGTTTGATTTTTTTCTCTTTGCGTGGGATCGTTCTATAATTGCTCATGCGCTCCTGTCCCCACCCTCTGTGTGTAGTTTTGCCATAAATATGCCCATCTTATTACCTTCTTTGACAGGGTGCCCCTGAGGGTGTGATTGACAGGTGTGCATATGTCCGCGTGGGCACCACCCGCGTGCCCCTTACCGGCACAGTGAAGGACAAGATCATGGCCGTCATCAAGGAGTGGGGCACCGGGCGTGATACACTGCGCTGCCTGGCCCTAGCTACCCGCGACACCCCCCTCAAGAAGGATGAGATGAACCTGGAGGACTCAACCAAGTTTGCTGACTATGAGGTGAGAGGGAGAGAGAGCAGCTACCGGTGTTGGGGTGTAAGGGCCAGGGTCTAGCTGAACTTTTTCAGTAGCATTTTTGACATGCCAGTGAGTTTAGAAGGTGATTTTCCAGTGGCCACAGGGTGAGACCTAAGAGGACTATGGGGCTGTTTGTGCTCCCATTCAGGGAGATTTCTTCCTCATTTTCTGGCTGAAAGCTTCATTATGTGTTGACATTTATGTTTTTATTTCATAAAATGAAAACAGGGGATTTTACTAGGGGTCAGGGGATGTATCGTGTGGGGATTCTGCCAAAATCAAGCACGGGTCATAGTGTGAAGGGATGTGGCTCATGCCCATGGGGTCTCTCTGCCCCACAGATGGACCTGACCTTTGTAGGCTGCGTGGGCATGTTAGACCCTCCTCGCAAAGAGGTCACTGGATCCATCGAGCTTTGTAGAGAAGCTGGCATCCGTGTCATCATGATCACCGGTCAGTTCTACGTCTGGCTCCTGTTCCGCCCACCTCTTTTCTTCTCCTATGGAGTCCTTCATTCCCAGATCACTAACACCTCGCATTCTCATGCAGGTGACAACAAGGGTACAGCCGTGGCTATTTGCCGCCGCATCGGCATCTTCAACGAGGATGAGGATGTGACAGGCCGTGCCTTCACGGGCCGCGAGTTTGATGACTTGTCGGTGATGGACCAGCGTGAAGCCGTACGTTTGGCCTGCTGCTTCGCCCGTGTGGAGCCGTCTCACAAGAGCAAGATCGTGGAGTACCTCCAGAGCTACGATGAGATCACGGCCATGGTGAGCCAGTGGGGACCACACATGTGGATTAGCCAGCAAGGGGAGACAAAAGGCACACTCCCTAAGCTAACCTTACATCTGTTTACTTACTCTTTAGACGGGTGATGGTGTGAATGATGCCCCGGCCCTGAAAAAGGCCGAGATTGGCATCGCCATGGGCTCTGGCACGGCCGTTGCCAAGTCCGCATCGGAGATGGTCCTGGCTGACGACAACTTCTCCTCCATCGTGGCTGCCGTTGAGGAGGGCCGTGCCATCTACAACAACATGAAGCAGTTCATCCGCTATCTCATCTCTTCCAACGTGGGAGAGGTTGTTTGGTGAGCACCTGGGATTCTCACCCTGACTGTCCTCTGGCCAGTCAGGAGCAAAGCAGCCCTGTTGTCTCACTGTTGTAAGATTGATTAGGAGCTTTACTGAAATGTACAGCATGCAGGGAGCGGTGTCATTAGAGAGCCTCTGTTTTTCAGCATCTTCCTGACAGCGGCTCTGGGTCTGCCCGAGGCTCTGATCCCCGTGCAACTGCTGTGGGTGAACCTGGTGACTGATGGCCTTCCCGCCACCGCCCTGGGCTTCAACCCCCCTGACCTGGACATCATGGGCAAGCCCCCACGCTCTCCCAAGGAGCCCCTCATCTCCGGCTGGCTCTTCTTCAGATACTTGGCCATTGGAGGTACCAGACCCAAGATGCTTGGGGGGGGGGGGTGGTCTTGCTCTGAGTGCCTCCCCCCTCACACCCATGTCATACCCCAGGGTATGTGGGCGCTGCCACCGTCGGTGCTGCTGCCTGGTGGTTCCTGTACTGCGATGAAGGTCCCATGGTAACCTACCACCAGCTGGTGAGCATCGTTGTGAGGGGTCATCATGATGATGAGGAGGCTATTGCTGTGTGATTATCACAGGAGCATTATCACATGCATGCTAAGATGATGTCTTGTGCCCCCACCCCAGTCCCACTTTATGCAGTGCAGCCCTGAGAATGAGGATTTCAACGGCATTGACTGTGAGGTGTTTGAATCACCTGAGCCCATGACCATGGCTTTGTCTGTGCTCGTCACCATTGAGATGTGCAACGCCCTAAACAGGTCAGAAGGCAACATGGGCTGTGCATCTTTGGTTCCTGCCCAGTATAATAATAATCAATAATAGTAATAATAATAATAATCCATTCTTTATTGATCCCCGTAGGGAAATTGTCTTTACGCCTCCCTCAACTTGCTCCTTTTTGTAGAGTAAGTTGTCCGCGAAGGGCAGCCACCCGTAGCGGCGCCTTCGTATCCACCTCACGTGATCCACGTCCTCTCCACCCTCCAGATGGTCTTCAAGTCATATCTCAGTCACAGGGTGGCTCAATCTGTTCTTCCTTTTGCAATGCATGTGGAAATTGACACACTATCTCCTGCCTCCTACAGCTTGTCTGAGAACCAATCCCTGGTGCGTATGCCCCCATGGAGCAATGGCTGGCTGCTTGCTGCCATGACTCTCTCCATGTCCCTGCATTTCCTGATCATCTACGTGGACCCCCTGCCCGTGAGTCTCCCTATGTCCTTCTGCGTGTTCCCATTTTCCCATCGCATTGTGTTTATGCCCTCTCCCGCTGTTAACCTTCGCGCTCAGTGCCACTCATGTCTCTCTGGCCTTCATATCTGCCTCATGTGACCCACGTCCTCTCCACCCTCCAGATGGTCTTCAAGCTGACCCACCTGAACGTAGAACAGTGGATGGTGGTGCTAAAGTTGTCGTTCCCCGTCATCCTGCTTGACGAGGTGCTGAAGTTCGTCGCCCGCAACTACCTGGAAGGTGAGGGCCGGCTGACATGGTTTGGGGGGGGACCCGCACACCATTCACCTATTCAGGAGGTGCACGGAAAACACCACATGCACACAAACGCAGTACAATCACTCTCCAGCTCACACCTCGACATGTCTTACTCTGTGCTCTGGTAGTGATGTATGGCTGCTGGCAGCCATGTCACATGTTCAATCATGTGACACGTTTAATGTGAATTCTGGGCCTGCTCCATCCTCACCCTGTACCTGTGTAACTCTGTCAAAGCTGGTTGTGTGTTTTGTGGACAGTAATATTAAGAATCAATCTTGAACTTAAGTTTGCATCACCACCTAATTTTATAATAGTATCTGCAATGTTGTTGATTTCCAAGTTGGTATTTTTATTCTACTACATCATGATGTCTACCTTTCCCTGCTCATTTACCTCCTTCTCTATCATTCCTTTTTTAATCCCTTCATAATATGAGTTGTTAATCCTGAATTTCTCTTTAATTCCTCCTTGTCTCTCTCACCCATTTCAGCCTAATCCCACTACCCATTTCCCCGTAACAAAACAAGGTATCCCACAACCCTCCCTGACTGATTGCTTGTGCCTTGGTTTACCATGGTAAACGCTATGCTGTTACATGCTGGCTGGGCATTCGGTCTCTCGCCAGCGTGAAAGACATTGCACTTCACGCCTCTGCTGTCTGACTGTCGTGTCCCCTCTGTCCCACATCAAATGCAGCAGGATGCCATTGGGACACTGGGGTAGTTCTGTTAGACTGTGGGCTTTGGGGCAAGTCAGGCCGTTTGCGGAATGCTGGAATCTGTGTGTGCCAGCTCCGGGGGCTTCTGAAGAGTGACTGAGGTTTACAAGGTCGCAAACTGAGAAAGACTTAGAAGTGCATGTGTCTAGTATTAATGTTGTAATGCTGATACTATTTAAAAGGGCATAGTGACTGTACCAGCAAATTTACTAATGCCAGTATAATATAACATTACTCTGGATGTTAATGATGCTAACCATCACAGTCTTGGGTGTAACACTATCGCTGATAATCTAACACAGTAACACTTTACTTGAGGGGGCACAAGTAACTTAGTTATCAGTTACTGCTCAAGTACATATCATAAATAAAATAACTGCATGAAGTATATGAACTGTTGATTAACGATTGATTAATGATGAACAAGCATGGGATCAATATGTAACTAACATTTACTTTCGGCTTGTTTAATACATTAAGTATGTACACCTCAAGTGTCCCACCTCAAATGAAGTGCTACCTCTAACCCTTGTAACCCTTCCCACCCTGGGGTCTCACACACTGCCCTCTCCCACTGCCACGCAGAGACAGACAAGACTCTACTGCAGAAGAAGTGAAACTGAGGAGGAGGAAGAGGAGGCATGCGTGAGACACCCAAGGGAGAGGGCCCAGCCAGTCAGTAATAGAGCAAGGATATGAACACGTGACGATCATGAAGAGAAGTGTAAAAGACATAAATAATTCTGTATATGGAATGAGAAGGTATTAATACATAGGTTACAGTTATAAAATCAGTACATTCTATTATTTTATTCTATAAAAATAAAAACGTGTTTTAGAGAGAACCGTTCTCTGGTTTTATTCTGATTGCCTGTAAATTTTAAATCAGCCGCATGGTTTTTATCTTCCATCCATCAATTATTTTCCATCTCCACTAGCTAGCTTAAGAGTTAACCTGTTATGTGTTCCAAGTGGTACAATGATTTTTGTATGTTTGAAGGTCCCCCCCCCCCCCCATTGAGGTTGTCTCTCTGCTGCTGTTACGCCGTGAACCCAAAAACGAAACACAAGCAAGACATTTAAATGTACATGTGTTTAATGCAGACATTGATAAGATGCCCAAAGTGGAAGATTTCACACATTTTTTTGCATTTGAAAATGGTCAAACGGATAAAGACAGACAGATTTGCACCAGGAATGAAATTCAATGAGATTCGGAACTGCATAAAAGTAAGCTGGCATCAGTCCGACTCCTGCGATCCCTTTTAAAACTCAGTGTTAATCTGACTGGTTTGCTCTCAAGCTGCAGATTTTGCCTCCATGCACATCAGTACTTAAACTGCTATGTCTCCTTCCTAAAAGATGACCTGAGCCCAGGAGAAAAGGCCCGCCCCCCAGAATAACAGTACACTCCACTTCAGTAATTCCTGAGGTATTACCCTAACAAATATCACAGACTCATTGTTGTCCCCCAGTCATCACTCAAACACTCAGACCAGGCAGGCCCCCTACTGGCCGAAGGGAAGAACTGGAAACCTCATGATCACAAGTCCCTAATCAATCAGGGACCTGAAATCTCCATTCTGAGGAATGGGGACAAGGTAGGGCCAACAGCCTGATCTGAAATCTTAAGTTATGCTCAATCACAGAACAGAAGCAATAGAATGTGACACATTTCAAAATCATTAAACCTGTTAAATACATACATTTTGATCTGCACAAATGTAAAATTAGTATATGGTCAGAAACTAATAATGAAAGAAGTGCTTACCAACAGAAGGACCCCAAGTTAAAAATAAAAAACATTCAAGTGAACATACGGACTAAAAGGAGCAGCAAAGATGGAAAGGTTTCAAAACATTGAGGCTTAATAGTTAAGACACTTCATTGATCCTGGAGTCACAGAGTCCTGTCCAGTGCAGGGAACCATGGTAACAAGCACGACTGACAGCGCTGACTCAGAGGTTGTACTGGACGGACAGTCCCAGGCGACGGTGAAGTGGACGCCAGATGTGTGCAAGAAAGAGACTAACAATTTCCAATCAAGTTAATAACATCAGCTACAAAATTAAGAAGTAGTGTCAGCCTCGGTCAGCTTCCATATATCAAATTAGACTATTTAGTAAAAGTGTTTGGTAAAATAACTGCTTGGTGTCCAGTAAACACCCACCTTTCAGTGTGTTCATGACAGATTCAGCTCTTTGGCTCATGAAGTGTCAGTGACCTTTGAACTCTCATCAATTGGCCCCTCCCCCAGGACCTCCCTTACTTGATCCATACAGCCCGCCTGACGGATCAACTCCAGCTTCACCTGAAAAAGGACAATGGGAGGGAGGGGAAGACGGGAGATGTAAAAACAGGCACATCCCTCAGTGAACAGCCTGACACTTTCATGCAGAGGACGAATGACCACACGCACCTGCAGAGACTGCGACAGTTGCACAAAGTCCCTCTGCACAGCCTGACTGTTGTCTAGCTGACTGCGCAGGCTGATCACCTGACTGCGCAGTTCAAGACACTGCTGCTCCAGAGCAGACTGACATTAAGGAGAGATATAGGAAAGATGCACAACCTTAACTGAAACTTCACAAATGCTCAGAGGTGACACAGTTGGAGTGCACCTGGTGTGTCACAATGAACCAACCTTGTCGCTGCTCTGAACTTTGTTTTCTTTCTGCAGGTGAGACAACGCCACCCGCAGGCCAGAGAGTTCAATGCGACATAACTGTAACTCACTCTGAAGCTTGAGAAATAGAACAAGAGAGTTGGATTCAAAATGGGCTTTAACTTCAGGAATAAATAGGTCTTGCATCTGTTAGCCTTAATTTAAAGAATCATCCTTTGGGTTGCTGAGCTACTGAAATGTTAGAAATACCTTGTCATTTTCACTCTGAATTCTGTCAGTTTCTGTCTTCAGACTTGAGAGTTTAACTGAACACATAGAACGAGTTACTTTGTTAGATTAAATAATTTATTATGGTGGTTTAACTTTAAAAAAGCCTTTCAGCAAAATTTTCTCACCTTCCAGGACCTCTGTGAGTCAGAAAGCAGGAGCAGACATGAAGAGGACAGAAAAAAGGTGTAAAAGTACCGAACAGAAAATGTTACGGGATGCACATTCACACGTGGATTCTAAGAGCAGGGTCACATGACAAGTCACATGACAAAGCCACACACACCGCTCTCCTCAGTCCGCTGCTCCAGCTGCTCCTTCAGGTTGACAATCTCAATACGTAGCCTTTCCTCACAGTGCGTCCCCTGCAGGCAACATGTGGTATTACATTCTGACAATCCAAATCATAGATGTGAGATTCTCAAAGTTTTTGATCAAAGGTCTACATCAGATTTTTGTTCAGAGGTCCAGACCAATTTTCAATAACAAAACAGCCTTGCATACATTTTAATAAATTAATAATTCCTTTTAATATTAGACATCAATATATAACAAAAAATGGGAACTTAAAGACTGGTTTAATGCTCGTTTATGGTTTCGTTTTGCGGGGGATTATTATAAATCATGTGAGTGGAAAGTTTGGTGGCTCTTCATTGTATTTTTGTACTTCAAACCACATTAAGCCTTTTCACATTAACCATACTGATTCATACTGTGCATTATTGACTGGATTAACTTGCGGTTTGGTTCGCATTTGGACTGTGGTCTAGACTTCTGGTGCTTTTCCACTGCCATCAGGAACCAAGCCGTACCTGACCCGTACTGCAAACTGATGGTTTTCCATTGCAAAATACACAAGCTGTACCAGACCCGTACCCATGCTGACACAGTGCTGCTTACTAGCAGGGCCGAAAGCATGACCAAACCGAGCTGGTTGCGTCACCACCATCTGATTGGTTGATAGCAAGGAGATACCAGTGATCTGCGTCAATAAGCATGGTCAATAAGTGAATAAGCATCTGAAGGAAAAAAAATGGCATATTCTATATATTATAAATTATCGGTAGTATCGCCATTGCAATGTATTAATGCATTCCCAACAACGCAGATCCTCAAAATTTCCTCCTACTTAAAAAATAGATGAACAGAATGGATTTGTAATGCAATTTGATGATAATTCTGCTAGCACTTGATGCTAACATAACACAGCGATTCTCACACACATGCTTACGAAAATTAGCACACAGCAAAAAAAAAAAAAAGATAAATTTTCACATAGTAAATCATGATGAATACACAGTGTCTCTTCAGTTTTACTTCAATGACACTCTCCAAACCCAGCACGCCTTTACCGAGCCGATCCGTCTGCAATGGAAAACCAAAGTAAGCTGGAACCGCACTGTAACTAGTCTCTCTTTGCAGCACGGCTCGGAGCCTGTTTGCCAGTGGAAAAGCGCCATTTGAGAACCCCTGATATAAACCACAAGACTTGTCATATATTTTCACTTCATATGTGTTACACCTTAATCCAAGATAATGTGCATGTTTGTCCATAGAACTGAGGTGCAGCTGGGCACTTTGGGGTGTGGGATCATGTCCTAGGGGGTTAGACGGCAGTACCTGTAGGGATGGGCCCACGTCGGCTTGTTGGGCCCTGTCCTGGGAGGCCTCAGGCTCTGTAGCCCTCAGTCTGGACAGCTCAGCACAGACCCTCCGGTGGGACAGAGAGAGCTCCGCCTGTAGGACACATCAAGGTTCAGATGCTCATTTGGGGGCCCCGTGTGGCCCCCGGCTACACACGCTATTGGCTGCCCCCTCACCAGGCGGCCCTGAACGGCGCTCTGTGATTGTGCAAAGGACTTCTGCAGGTCCTGGAGAAGGGTCTCTGAGGTCTGTACTTGGGACTGCAGCACAGAAACCTGCACAGATGATTTGGGGTAATTTATATTTCATAAAATTAACAGAAGAGCCCCCTAAAGGAAGCTAACAAAAGCACCACAGAGAAACGTTACACGAGACATTACAAATCAGCTTTACTGCTGTAGCATCTGAGCCAAATCAAAGCACAACAGCACTGGGGAGTGACATGGGGAGGGGCCAGCTGGCCGTGACGGCCACCCACCTGTTGCTGGGTCTCAGAGGTGTGGCGGCTGAGCTCTCTCTCCAGCTCCGCTCGTTCCTCTCGTAGATGTGCAAGATCCCCCTGCAGTTCAGCCACCTTGAGACAGGGGGCGCCATCATTAATACTTCCAACGCAAAGCCGTGTGTTTGAAGACTGACACCACTGCTCCCTCTGCTGGCTCACCTGAGCATGCAGTGCGTCCCAGTCGGCGTGTGCCACCAGCCGGTGCCCTGGCGGGGGCAGGTAGATCGCCTCGGGCACCAGCGTCCCGGTGGACAACAGGGAAGCCGTGTCGTCCTGGGGCTGAGGCCGCCTGGTCAGCAAGGGGGTGTCCAAGGAGAAGGAGGAGAGGGAGGAGGTGTCACAGTGCTGGGAGAAGTAGCCCTCCGTCAGAGGTAGCGCCCCCTCAACGTCCCCCTCGGGCATCCCGGCCTCCTCCTCGGGGATCTCGCCTGCGTCTTGCTCAGCTCGCTCCGTGCCATCGGACCCATCACCAGGACCCCCTGTCAGGCCGTGAGGCTTCTCTGCATCGGCCTCTGCCTGCAGGAAGCCGTCTCCATCCCGCAGCACCTCTCGGCCATTCTGAGGGGTGATGAAGAACATGCAGAGCATGCCTTAAAGGTCTCTCTGCATTTAGTAGAGGATCCTGCATTCAGAGCAAACTGGGGGGGTTGAGGAGTTGGGAGAAGTGGGCAGCAATGGAGGACCTTGCGTTTGGTGGCCACGGGCATGCCGCTCCTCCATTGAGTGCGCTCAGCCTGCAGTGCTGCTATCTTGGTTTCATACTGAGATGCTGTTTCTGGAAGGGGAGACACAGGGTCACAGTGAAGGATCGGAATTTCATTGACACACTGCACACAACCACCCCCAGCCCCACACAGACCTCTCAGCGCCTCCTGGAGAGACTGTATCTCCTGGTCACACTGTTTCTGCAGCTCGGACAGCTCTTCCTGTTTGCTCAGCTCGCAGATCGTCGCTACGCCTTGCCAGTGCTCCAGCTGCGCTCGGCAATCGGCTAGCTCGGCCTGCAGGCTGGCCACCAGCGCTGTCAGAGACCAAAAGTAAAAGTGTTCATAAAGTATAAATAAAGATGGGGCGCGTTTATCGCAAGAGCTCAGGTTTCTAAAACAAACATAGTGCACAACAATCCCCCTAAATGTGATCGTAATAAGCCGAAGAATTACGAGGTAGTTTTTTCCATCTTGATTCCCCATCATCCCGCCTTGGTCCCCGTATAATCGGCGCCCGATCCCGGCGCGGTTCCACAGCCCTGGTCCGTCGTCGTATGTTACTTTACCGGGCTCTTCTGGCGCATTTCGGCACGGCTCCCCCTCCGACTTCTCCATGGCTCACAAATCATCCCCTTCTGAGGAGCTCGGACGGCTCAAAATCTCCAGACTGGCTCGTCGCTGCTTCCCTAGAGCAACAGACAGCCCCAACCGGCCGGAAAAGGCGCACCTCGCTTCTATAGCGGTCTGCTTTTATTAAGACAAAAGTTCAGGAAACAACTTTTCCCCGGTCCAAGCCTACGGAAATCGCGTAACAACCCTCCCCGGAGGCCAGGGGGTTAGGGGCCGCCTACGCATTTCGGCTTCCAGAATAAAAGGGGCTGGCGGCCGCGGTACGCCGGGCATCGGCATTCCGGGAGTAGGCGGGAGTAGACGGCTTTATTTATACCACACCGTACATATTGCCGTACCTAGCAGCTGTGTGTTTGCAAACCGAATTGCTGAAAATTGAAAATGTAAAAGAAAAAGCACTACCCCTTTGCAAACATTATTCCAGTTTATTTTCGGTATTTTAAACTCTTGGTGAGTTGTCGGACGTCCCAGCGTGAGTAATACGGGGTCGCCAACTGTCTCCTGTATAGCGTGACACTCGTGCATCCAGACTCTCACGCAAGATATCTTACAGCAAATGTATATTATTCCACTGTAAACCTAAAAATGGCTTAATCAAAAGTGTTGTGGTAATTTGCAAACCGTACAGACCATTTACAGGGTAATAAAACTGTTACATACATGTAAATACGTGTGCAGACTCGTCTCGATTTGAACATCTCACGCCAGCCAGCTGATCAAAGTTGGCAACCCCGGTAATATGAGAGGACACCCTAGCCTATGGAATCCCCAGCAGGAAGGAGGTTGAAGGACTGTACTGAGGGAGCGCTGCACCTCCATACCTGCCAACACTCCTGTTTTTCCCGGGTTTAACCGTCTGTGAAGGCCATTTCCCGGCGCCTTCCCGTTTTCTTGTTTCCCGAAATTTGCATGGCCCTCAAAGTTTATTATGGATAACTTTTGTATGTTTGTCTGATGTTAACCGAGTTGCCAGATCATGTGTGAAACACAATCTAGATACATAATTCACATAATACATATTGCATTCCCCATTTGGTTACCGCAAACTGGCAATTCCACAGCAAAGGATGTGCACACTTTTTGCACAGGTCAGTTGAATGCTGAATGAATTAGCAACTCCCACCTCTTGCCCATCGGAAAAAAAAAAACCAAAAACGTATTTTGAAACCTAAATGTTGGCAGGTAAGCTTAATGCACACTTAAAAAAGCTCCTTGTTACAGCAAAACAAGCTAGCTGGGTAACCTGGGTAAACACCTCCACGTCAGGTCCATAGCTGGGGGTGTTCAACCGGGTAAATTTAGTATGTGGCTATGTGCATGCTCCACATTCGCATGGAACAAGTGAAAGTGCAGGCACAGTTTGGCCTGTAATACATAAAACCACCAATGCACATGTGTGGGAGACCATTAAACATCTGTGCCTTGCACTGTACATAATCTGTTAGCCGCCTATTTCAGTATTATGTGCTAATATAGGGAACAGTATGTTGAATGTAAGTGCCAAAGGCCAACCACGAGTGGTCCTGCTCACATGTGATACGTGTGACATGCATTCACACTGGGTCCATTCCAGAAGAGTCACGTGATCACCTTTTATCAGTTTTAATGGGATGTGACAATTCTGAGCTGAGCAAAAATGCAAGTGAGAAACATACAGTGGTATACAGATACCAAATTCCTCAGAGGAACCATCATTCTGCGATTAAAAAGTTATGCCAAGTAACATTACAATACTTATAATAGTTTCATATAAAGCTTCTTACAAAACTACTCATCCTAACTACGGAAGGTTCCAGAACAGGTAGTGTCTGGGAGTTTTTCTGAAGCCTGCAACCGTCCGCGGTAAACATGTACCAATAAAGTCCAATTCCCACACCTGGTAGTGGTCGAGTGTGAGGCGCAGTCTGAAGGCCTGGACTGACTAATACAGGCCGGAATGTGCAGTGCCGTCTAAGCTGTGCTCAGTAGCACTCCCTGTATTCTTCTTTCTGTATTCCTTAGTCCATATCGTGATCAGAGACACTCTGGCGCAGATAATCTTCGTAAAGCTTCTTCTGCACAGAGAGAGGAAGGAATGAAGGCATGCCAATGCAGCACAGACAGCACAGCACCCCCTGTAAGCGACCTTGTGTACTGCACCTTCTTATTTTTCACGACGTCCTGGATGTACTCCAGCTTCTCCTGCAGCTGCCGCTTCTGCCTGCTTGAGAGTGTTGGTCGAGTTCTGGTGGGGGGGGGGGGGGGGGGGGGGGGGGGGGGGGGGGGGGGGGGGGATGTTATATATACACGTTATATATCGTTGACAGTATAGGAACTGTAAGGTGCTGGAGAGCGATCCAGAACGGTGATCTCTCCTTACCGGAAGAAAAGGCGAGCCAGGAGTAGCAGGGTGACAGACAGCAGGCCGAGGCCACCGAGAAGGTACAGCTGCTGCTGGACATCCAACGACTTAAACGCTTGGGATGCAGGAGCCTGAACGAGAGAGAGGCAATACAGTTACACTCACGCAGCCCAGCTCCTTACCTACAGCGCCCCCTGCTGCAAGTCAGGCGCTCTGCACCCACCAGATAAAGCCAGAGAGCCGCAGTTCCGTTTGGGCCCAGCGATGCCTCCAAAAGCCTCTTGGACATGGGGCCCAGCATCAGGACTGCCAGGAGCAGCAAGGGCACGAGGAGGCCCAACAGCCCCAGGAGGCAGGCCTGGCAGCGGGCACGCCGGTTATTCATGTTGCTCTGCCTGGACAGGAGGGGTGACAGGAGCAGGTCAGGGGGTGGGGGGCTGCTTCACCGCACAATGAGAAGGAAGCCTGGAGCTCCTCTACCTGTCTGTCACCAGCGTGGCAGTGATGGCCCGGTTCACGGCCTCACAGTCCTTCTCCAGGGAGTTCAGGGTATTCTGCACCGTCTGGTTGATGGTCTTCTCGATGGTACGACACACTTCCTCGATCTGGTTCACGCAGCGGCTGGTCTGAGGAGGCGTCCAGACAGAGCAGGGGTGGGGGGTGAGGGCCACACCAGTGTCTCTGGCATTAGAGAAGCTGCAGGTCTGCAAAGACGGCCCCCTACCTTGCTGGGATTGGGGATGTAGATGGTAGGCATGTCGAATCCACACTTGTTGAGTCCCGGCCTCTTGCACAGCTCCTGCACTATCTGCATCATCACCCTCTAAGGTGGAATACAGCAAAGCAGGGAAGAGGGCGGGTCCAGTGGTCACATGGTACCCCGCCCCACAAGGTCCAGCCACTCACCTGCCTGTCTGACTCAGTCCCGGCCTCATCAGCCTTGCTCAGGTAGAAGCGTAACCGGTCGCCTTGTGACTCATTCAGATTCTCCACGATGTTGAGAGTGCGCTTGCACAGAGCCTGGCCCATTGGGTCGAAGAACACCAGGATGAGGTCACACAGGTTACCTGTGGACAGACAGACCCGGGCAGGGGCGGGGGGGAGGTTACTCCATGGAATCCACCAACTCATTGTATAGCAACACCAGCAACAAATGCAGAGCCCTGCAGTTCTGCAAAGGGACAGTAGAGGGCACTAGAGTAAAAAATATTACAGGCAGCCTAGGAGGATGAACACCTTTCGCAGACATCTAAAGCCAGTGCTGTTGACAGGAACTGAGATGGTCAGAGCAGGGATAAAAAGAAGGGGCTTATTGACCCACCCAGCCAGAGTAAAGCCTGGTCCACGTCGAATGGGTACTTCATATCTCCATCAACCAGTCCAGGAGTGTCCACAAAGGTCACCAGGCTAAAACGCTTCTGCCGGGAGGTGCAGATCTCCGTACACAGGTACTCTGACACACCTGTGAGAAATGGACGACCATGCTGGACGGGAAGCCTCACACAATTGAGCAGGGCAGCGAAACGAAGGGCACCGAGATTAATGCCAGTCTGACCTTTGAACTCTTGCAGAGGTTTGAAGTGGGGGTACAGGTGAAGGGTCGCATTTCCCTAAAACACAACAATAACACTGAGCATAACGCCAATGGCAGCAGACTCAGCGAGGACATCCTCTGCTATGCCACCACAAGATGTCTACATGAGTGACTTTCCTCACCGTCAGGCTCTCTCTCTTGCGTCCACTGGTGACAAAGCTGAAGCCCTGCGTCTCGATGGCAACGCCTGCCCGCTGAACGTGCTCCTCCACGTACCTGCAACAGGGTGGCTGTCAGTGCAACGCAACAACGAACACACGCCTGCGGCCGCTGCCCACTGTGTGCAGGACCCGAATCAGCCAGTCCATGGATGATACAGACCCTGAGTGTGCTGTCCAGTTACATTCTGCAGAAAACAAGCATTATTTAGTCTTGTGGCCAATGGCAAAAAGAAGCCCCAGTCATGATTCTTGACACAAGCTGTGTGCAAAACTATTCCAAGACTCATTGCACAGATATTTAGTAGGACATGGCCTACGCTTTTGATGGATGCATCCTCTGAATTTGGATGCAGCTACAGTGGTAAGCCTGCCCCTGTGGTAGGCATGGCCGCTTCCGGAGGGCAGCACTGACTAATATCCATCACCTAACCAGCAACTCTTCTTTTTCATCCCACCCACGCCTCCTTGGGGTTGCTCTGCTGGAACTGCTGTTCCAGCTGGTCCCTGAACCAGTTTATCCCTTTGCTAAGCTCTACCTGCACGCACTTAATCATTTAGACCTCAACACACTCTGCTTTCTGTCCATAAAGTCCTTCAGACCATTCGTGATGCATGGTTTGTTATTAGACACATTGTTTTTTGGGGACTTTATACAATTATAAGATTTAATGTGAAATAAGGTGGCCGAGTCCCTCAATGTGCACTTGTATATCTCACAGAACAAATCCCAGGCTGTCATCAATAAGCTGCCGCTCTAATCTTCCTTGGCCTCCTATGTCCACCACCTCAAAGTTGTAGTTTTGTAATCCTCCCCCAACTGCAATAAGCAACCATCGGATAAACAAAGAAAATACACAAATGCTGTGATCTAAAGGATAAAAGATGGATAGTAAGGATTACCAGTTGATAAAGGAGCTCTTGCCTGCAGAGTGATTACCCATCAACATGACCGTGATCTTCTTCCTGGGGGGCAGGAGGGTGACCCCCACTGACTCTGCGATCGAGATCAGCCCTGAAACATACAACACCGCAACTAACTCAAACTTGTATTTTTAATTGTTTCACGCACCGGAAACTTAACATTTGCTTAATACTCGCAGGGTACGTACATTTTAAAAGACAAGGCGTATGGGTATTAATTCATTCATTATAAAACATAAAGCAGCTCCGGCCTAAAACTCACCACTATCGGCATCGGTGTAAATTTGATGGCACTCCCGCAGAATCCGCTCGTCGCAGGACACGCTGCCTGCCATCGACTCGGCATTTGCGGCGCTTCGACTCTTTATTTTTCCGGACATAGTCACCGCGTGCTATTCAATTACAGATATTTAAAAATTACTAAGTTCAAGTAATACAGAAATTTTTATTCCTTCTTCTGGCGTGTACGGAAAACGTAAATATATTTATTTAGAATGAGGTATTGAACAACTGGTTCAAATCGGCCCGGCTCCATGCAAAACGTTGGCCACGTCAACAGCAGGAATTCGCCGAGCTTTGTGGGTAATGAAGTTTAAACCCCTCCCGCGTGCTCTTGGTGTCCTTAAAACGTAGCCTATCTCCACAGTTGTGTAAACATGGTGATTATGTTAAATGTTACAATATTCATATGTGTTCTGGAGATATATATATATATATATATCACATTATTATGGTTGCAAAACATTTACTTAGATAATATTTTCGGTCTTTCCCTGAAGTTTATGAAGGTGATTGTAGTGTAAGGGTTAAGGTTTATATACTTTAACTAAAATACTTTAACTAAATTAATAAAAACCTAATTTATCTGCCAAGGTGTAAAACTAAAGTAAATTTTGCTAAACTGGCCCTGGTTCTTTACATTAGTGTTATTCATATTTAACTCATATTACTATTAATGCTTTATGTACGAATGTAAGTAGTATTGGATTGTTATTGTTTTGGGACATTGTGACTGGTTTTGAGCTTGTCACTCAATCAAAGTGAGATTTGTGCTTTAGTCCCTCAGCTCGTGTTTGAAGCGGGAATGATCTTGCAATCGTTTTATCGCTTAAGCTGCCTGCGATAATTTGCATCATGAACAAACTGTAATTTAAATAAAGAGTGTCATTTAATATTTGCATGATAGTTCTCTTACAAATGTATGCCTTCTGTTGGAGGTCCATGAAAGATGGACAGCTTTTTCTTGCTTTCTCAATAGCCACACCTGTCCTGCTAGCAGGGTAGGATCATCGCTGCACTGGGCTGACCGATCATGTCGCTTTGCATGGCGTAGACATCGCACGTGTACACATCCATTGCAACAACATCCCTCAAACAGCAAACCTGTTATTCATTCGTTCGTGAATTTACACAGACTCCTGAACCCGAACCATTTCATCCTTGACTCACAATGGCTTCAGCAAACTATCAAAATGCTTATCGAGGCAACTGAAGGTACTTGCAAACCTACTCTAGCATAAATATACTGTGTCTGTTCATAAATATGATCAGGTCAACTCCACGTCCTACTCCATCGGAAAATGAGTGGATTTCTTGTTTCAACGAAGGAAGCGTCGCGGATCTCTTTTGCACAGCTCGAAACAATGTAATGTGTTAAAAGTCCACCCGCTGCGCGGTGTCTCCTAGCAGTAAAGCCGCCCATCACCAGCAGTCCCATGAGCAAACCCGCTCCCTTCAATGAGCCCCATCTCCGCCGCCCCACTCCTCAGTAATTCCCTTCCCGGTCGCCATCCCCCCATCCCATCCCATCTCAGCAACCCCCCCATCGGTAACCCCCCCTCACTTTCCCTTTCCTCACTGTATCGCGAGACACGGAGGCTGGGGCAGCAGGCACAGAAATATTCATATTTTAACAACAACAATAACAATAAAATAATAACAAAAACAACAGCCTTGCGGTTCGTTCGGCCACCGACAATATACGTGGGATACGTGGCACGACGGGCGCGAAGGGGGGGACTGCCGGAGCAAACGAATGAAAGGCAACGATCATAAGGCTAAGTTATATTATTAATGGCCAGCTAGCGCTAGCCGCTACCAGCTAGCTGGTTAATAACGAGAGGCGAACATGGACGGGCGTTAGTGAGCTACGCGGGAAAAGGCGGATCCCGGCCCCGGGGACGAGGGTGAGCACGCTTCTGCTTCGCTTTATTCGTCGCCGCCGGGCTGGTTTACAGGCTCGTTATTAGCCGCGGTTGCTTAGCAGGGTGCTAGCTAGCTAGCTATCGGGGGCTCGCTACTCAAAGGCCGCGCTGTCCGGCTCTCCACCCGGAGTCCGTACTGTACACTCCCATGTTTTCTCTCCCTTCTTCAGGTAGGTTAGGTTTCCCTCCTTACCCCCGGAGCCCCGGCCTTGAGTGTGTGCCCAGGCCGGCTCAGGGGCTGCCGTGGCCGCCCAGCCAGCCGCACACGCTCCGTCCGGCTGCGCTTCTCACTCTTAATTAAGGATAATTAAGGCGCCGGGACGCGCATCTCACAGCATAAGCTGCATTAAATACATATTTTAGCAGAAGCCAGCAATCTGGTTGTATGGATGAACATGCAGCTGTCAGATGATCCAGTCGTATCTTCTTAATACAAACCTTTTTGTATGAATAGCTTATTGTTTTTATACATAAAACATCTGAGCCTCGAAATCATATTAATGGCCATTGATTTCATTTCTGTTGTTTTGTTGTCATTTTTAGATGATCAGGATTGCTTATCATTGTTATTGGTTACCAATTAAATATTATTTACTTTGTGCAGGGTCATCTGTGTTGTAGTATTTTATACTGAGGTTATGCGTTTGAGTACAAATCCGGGTTTTCGATGGCACATGCTCAAATACATACGATTGTCCCGTTATGCTCTTTGAATGACAGCCTTTACGAGGATAGTTGTTTAATTTCCAGTAAAATAAAGCCGTTTTACACAGTATGCTTGTCGATGTGTTTGTGAAATGTGTGTTAAATTTTAATAGCCAGCTGGGAGGTTGTATAAGCTGACAGCTGCTTTTATTTACTTGTGTTTCAGCGACTGGTCTGCGGGGCACTCGGTCTGCCTTAGAGGAGGGAGGCAGAGTGCAGCTCTCCCAAACAAGGCCCGTTTCCTCTCTCCCTTCCTTGGTGAGCAGGGGGGAGACTTCATGCCTGAACTTTGCATGGCTCTTCAATGACCATTGTGGCTCCTGAGCCGGTTTGGGGGTCGCTCTGTTTGACCTGTCCCTAGTACCCCTACATCAGGTCAGTGTACCGCCAGTAAAGCCAACGAGCACGTTCGATGAAGCGAGGCTGCAGTGACGTCTCTCCATCACCGGCCTTTAATCCAAGTCACTTGACAGAACCATGAACGGCTCGCTGCTGACACCTCCCAGCCCACGTGCCTCGAACGCCTCTCCTCTCCCCCCATCTCCTTCTCCCTCCCCGCCTTCACCCTCGCTGCTGCCCCCACCGCCGCCCCCTCCGCCAGTGCAGTCGTCCTCGCTGTCGGACACGCCCACGCCGTCGCCGTCACCATCGCTCAGCTGGACAGACTTCTGCGAGCTCCATGCTCGCTTGGCGGCTGGCGACTTTGCCCGGCACTTCCGGGCGTTCCTCCTGGAGAACCCGCACTACTCTGCAGACTCGGCCGGTGCCTTCTGCCGCCGCTTCACGGACAGGTTTGTGCGCCACTTCCAGAGCGAGCTGGAGGGCCGGGTGACACCCAAGGAGGCGGGAGGCTGGGTGCCCAATTCCGATGCCACCTCTTTGGAGGAGGAGGAGCTCTCGCCCCCTCTGGTCCCGGAGACCACGCCCACCTGCCCAGTAACTCACCTGCGACCAACACCCAAGGCCCTGCCCATCCGGGTGGTACATGACGTGCGGGTGGTGGACAGATACCCCACCTCGTACCAGGACACCTACGCCCACACCCAGATCCTCCCTCCATCCTCCTCTTCCTCCTGCTCCTCCTCCATGGGTGGGAACAATGGCGGGCGGGCGGACGTGGGCATCTCGTCGAGGCCGGCCCTTGGACACGTTGTGGGGAATGGAGAGGAGGAAGATGAAGAGAGCTGGGTAGGGCCAGTGGGAGATGATGCGGATGCAGAGAGGGAAGTATGCCTGGGTGGAGCCAATGCCTGTCCATCAACGGTGACCCTGCCCCCCTCGGCATCCTCCAAGGGCAATGGCATGGTTGGCGGAAACCACTCCAAGAGCAAGCTGAAGAAACGCTTCTCCCTGCGGAATGTGGGCCGCAGCGTGAGGGGCAGCGTGCGTGGCATCCTGCATTGGCGCAGCTCTTCAGGGGACAGCCTGCAGACCCCCCCCAGCTCCAGCTATAGCTACACCATGGGCACCCAGGATGGCAAGAGGGGCTCCAGCTCCCAGCCGCAGACACCCAGCGCCCTGCCTGTCTCCCTCTCCCTGCCGCTGGCCATGCCGCACTCCTCCTCTTCCTCCCTGCCACCATCCTCCTCCAGCAGCGCCACCTCCCTGTCCCTCTCGGAGGCCCGGGACCGGCGAAGGAGCAACGGAGAAAGTGGTGTAGGAGAGAGGGAGAAATGGAGCCACCGGCTAGAAAAGCTGCGGCTGTCCCGTTCACCGCCGCCACCACCGCTGCCCACGTCGTCCTCCCTGTCGACAGCTATGCCAGCGCCCGGGGGCCCCAAGAAAGCAGGCCGGCTGGTGCGGGAGGGCGGTGTCAACGTCAGCTCCTCCTCTGATGAGCTGTCTGCCCCCAGCGGCCATGGCTTTGCCGGCTTCTCCTTTGCACTGCACCACCTGCACCATGGGTCCGAGGTGTCCAGCGCCACCCAAGCCGGCACGGGGCTGCCCCTGGGGGCGGGCTGGCGGGCTGGGCGCTGGCAGAAGTGCCGCCTGGTCCTGAGGGAGTGGGAGAAGGATGGAGTCGAGCGAGGGGAGGAGTATTTCCTGGAGTTTTTCATTCCTCCAAAGGTAAGTATGGGGAGACTGCTGCATCATCATCACTGAGCTTAACTGTGAATTTATCCTTATTTGTTCAGCTTTGCTTACTCCTGTCTCCCCCCCTCCCCCCCCAAGGCCTCTAAGCCGAGGGTGACTGTTCCCTGCTCCTCCATTCTGGATGTGAGGAGTACCACTGCCCTGGAGGTGCCTGACAAGGAGAACACGTTCCTGCTGCAGGTAGGGACCTCTCTATATGTACACCTTGCCTTGGCTCTGGCGCAGCAATGATGTCAGGGACGTGGTGCTAGTGCAGCTCTGCCCCCACAGGTAGAGGGCGCCGTACACTACATGGTGGAGACCCGGGATGCGGGCCAGATGAAGGCCTGGCTGACTGACATCAGAAATGGCATTAGCCTGAGGTGAGAGTGCCTCGGTGAGCACAGGCAGCAGCTGGAATGAGTATAGCGCCTCCTCTTGGGGAGGTGCGGGACTGACCAGGACTATTGGTTTGTCTGAGGTCTCATTTCTCCCCCATCCCCCCCAGTGAGCAGGAGGACATGGAAGGCACGTGTGCACCTGTCCAGACGGAGATCAGCGGGACTCCTGAGTTCAATGACCGCCTCTCGCAAGGTCAGGCACCAAGGCTGAGTAGTGGTGGGCCTCTGCTTACCTTAATTGCATTATTCTGATATTGAGTCCGTTTAAGTACTGACGTTGTGTTTACTGTAATTGCTGTGAGCTGCATGATGCTGACAGTGTGTACGTCGTGTCAGTGTGTTATAGGGGAGTTGGTGGTTCATCCCCAGTCCTGGAGCCCCTCCCCCCAGAACTGCCCCCACGTGCCCCTCTCGATGAGTCGGAGAGCCGGCTTCTGGGTGGGGGAGGGGCCAACCTGGGCACTCCATTTGCTGAGACGCCTGATGCTACAGGTAAAAATAAGCAGCTTCTCCAGTTACTTTACATTGATATCAAATATATAGCTTTCTGGTGCCATAGCTAGATTAGAAAAACGTCTCATCTGTTAATACTTCATTCAGTTACACATATATGCTGAGATAAGAGAGGGACCCTTTAAACAGGCAGTCGTGAGCAGTAAGGACAACTCCATCCCTAGTAAAGTGATGCTGTCACCTTGTCCATCCTCAGGCTCCTTCCTTTTCTCAGACGTGGCAGCGCCCACGCCAGAGGCCCTGGAGCATCCGCTTAGTGAATGCCAGTGGTTCCATGGCACCCTGTCCCGGCTGCGGGCGGCCCAGCTAGTCCTGGCGGGTGGCCCCGCCAGCCACGGCGTGTTCCTGGTACGGCAGAGTGAGACCCGCCGTGGAGAGTATGTCCTCACCTTCAACTTCCAGGGCAAAGCCAAGGTGAGCTGGAGGACCTGAGGCTCATGGGAGCTGTAGTTTTCAAATGGATGACATCACTGTGCATGTGTTTACCCTGTGCTTGATATTCCGCAAATTTCCTGATGACCCTCCCTGCCCCCAGCACCTGCGTCTCTCCCTGAATGAGGATGGCCAGTGTCGGGTCCAGCACCTCTGGTTCCAGTCCATCTTTGACATGCTGGAGCACTTCCGGGTCCACCCCATCCCCTTGGAGTCTGGGGGGGCCTCTGATGTCACACTCATCAGCTTTGTGGGGGCCACCGCTATACGGCAGCCAGGTAAAGAGGTGTTTTATTTAGTGGCCCAAGAGAGAGGACATGGCTCAATCCGTTCCATGTCTCAGGGAGCAGCGCACTTATAAAAGGGCGAAAACCCAGACTCAACAATAGGGCTGTGTGAAGGTAAATTGTGTGAGGCCATCCCATCAGACCTTTGGCAGTTGGATCAGCCCATGTTAATGCCATCGTCTGTCTTACCTATGGCACCGACATGTTTCCTCAGTCCCATCATGCTTTGCAGTTGTGCACTTGGCGAGTCACACTGACACACATTGAGTGGAGGTCACGCCCAGCCTCTATGTCCTGTTCCAGTTTTTCTTTTGATCTTGCTAGTGTGCTGTGTGAATCTTTGTAATCGTTGCTGAGTTGCTAAGCTTCTTCTTTGATGTGTCTATGCTATAGCTGTTGCTGCACCTGTATTAGGCTGCACAACGTAGCAGGCTGACCTCACTAGAATTGCCCTGTCAGCATGATGGTCCTTCTCATGCTTCCTGTTGGATTTCGTTTGGCTTGCCCTCTCAGTCCTCACCCCTAACAGCTTAGGAGCTGCCATCTTCCCCTTAGCCCCTTACCCTGCCCCCACGCATTTCAGAGCTCTGATTGGCTGTCTCTGTTGTTGTTTGTCGTTGGGTCATCTTCGCAGGCCGGGACAGGGCAGGCAGCAGGCCCACAGTCTGTGATGTCATCACCCCGCGCCACCCCGATTCTCCATCAACCCCCATCTCTGACTGTGTGTAAGTGAGACCAGACACAACAAGAGGAGGGCAAGAGGAGAGGACAATAGAGTGGTACAGGGACAAAAGGGAGCAGGGGCTTATGGGATTGATAGGCTGAAGATGTGGAGAGATTGAGAAATGAGCTGGGGTTCAGCACAGAAGATGAGGCAGGGGGCCCAGGCAGCCTGAAACCTTCCCTGTCATTTGTGACCCCCTGCTGTCGGACCCTTATAACTGACTCTGCATGACTCCAGTAAAATATACAGCAACTCTGACCATGAATTAATAGTGATAATAATATTCATAATAAAACCAAAAGCGAGAGAGGAAATTAGTGAAGAAGGACAAATGGTGCCAAGAGCAGTAGGCAGGTAAGGCAGAGTGTGAGACAAAGCAGGAGATGATCAAAGTGGCTGACAGAGAGGAAGAAGAGAAGAGGAGGGCTGTGATCACTAAGCATAGTGTGCGAGTGGGGAGACAGACCATCCAATCACCATAGACTGCTGACGGCCTGCACTTCTTCATTTCATACGCATGTTATTCTTGACAGAAGCAGCAGTGGTATTTTCCACAGAGCTCCGCTTCCTGCCATCAGACAGTAGTAGTAGCTGCCCTTACCTCATATTCCCATCAAAGCACAGTCACCCATAGCTGACAGAGACAGGAAGTGAGGTAGTGATGACAGGTAGGCCGGGCACCACTCCACGAGCCAGCCAGGTCCTGGAGCACTGCACCTGAGGGACCCCCTGGCACACGACTCTAGTTGCAAGCCGGTAAATGTGCTTCGTCACACTTGTGCTTTTCACATTTGCTTATTTCACCGTTGACACGGCCCGCAAAGAAGCTTAGCCACACAGGAGGGTACGGCCTGTGTGTAGCTCAGTAGGCTACTGAAAGCACGGCCCTCCCTCCCGCCTGCCACATTGTATCAGGCCATAGCCTTCATCCTCTTGCTTTCTCAGTCATTTCCTGCTCTGGATTCCCCATTATTTTGGTCCAGTTTCTTTTTTAAATCTCTCCCTATTTTTTCATTACTACGCCAGGTGTTATGTCTTTATTACGGCTTCTCTCTCTCTCTCTCTCTCTCTCCCTCTGGCTCTCTCTCTCTCTTGCTCGCTTCCTCTTTCTCTTTACAGACTTGACCAGCAGACCCCGTAGCCCCCCCCAGCCACCACCCCCTCCCCCACCCCCTGGTCGGCCACCACCCCCTACCCCACCGCAGGAGCGACGAGATGAGGCGGAGACTGCCGGACCGGGGGCTGTGGTGGTGAGCGGAGGGACGGAGGACTGTGAGGAGAGAGAGAGGGATCGGGAGAGGGAGGCCGCCTTGCGGCAGCTGGAGGCGGGGGACAGTGAGGAGAGGGAGGCCGGCAGAGCCAGAGCCATCGACAACCAGTACTCCTTCTTCTGACAGCTAGGCAACAAGCGGGAGGCGACCAACGGCCATCGACAACCAGTATTTTTCTTTGTGTAAAAGACTGAGGGCGTAAAGGAGGTACTAACACTATTAAAATATGTATCCTAAGGGATGCTGTGAGACAGCAGGAGGAGGGGAGAAAGAAAGAGAGACAGAGAGAGAAAGTAGGGAATAGCTTTCCAGATAAAACACTAAAGTCGCACTGCTAACCGGGGTCCCATAAGCAGTAATAGCACTAATGATGAAGTTCAGTTGTACTGGCTAGAGAGGAAGATGTTTACACACTAAACCCAGATCCAACAGTTTATTAACAACACTGTGTATTTATGCAAATGTCTGTGTGTGTGCAAACGCACACGTCTGTTAGCATTGCAGGACAAGACAAACTTTGGAAGGAGAAACTCTAAGATAAGGGGATCACATACCTGTATACCTCTCTCTGTCTCTTACTGTGCTGGTGAATTGGGGGGGAGAAAGAGCAGGAAGGAAGAGGAGGAGGGAGAGAATGTTATTCAAGAGACATAGGTTATTAATAATTATGATAATGTCCTCAATAATAGCATTATATTTTGTTCTAAAACGCCTTTGTTATGTCGTTTACTGTTCACGTATCTCTCGTTTCCCCTGCTCTTTTCATTTCTTGTGTGCCTTTGTATTATTTACCCTCCTTTCAGCCGTCTGTCCTCGTCCTCGCTGTCGTTTTACTTTGCGCTTCGGAGACGTACTCGTGCCTTTGTGTCCCGGCCCTGCGTGCCCCCCAGC
>JAODJW010000045.1:4259308-4294229 GCA_026777045.1 Hyperopisus bebe
CATACATTGAAATGCTAGAAAATGGATGGATAGATGTTTGTCAGGCATATTTTATAAGCTGTTATATAGCCTATTACTTATTGTACTTAGTGAAAACGTCCGGTGCTGTTTTTCTTCCGTGGATTTACTTTATGTATTTTATGTATTGTGTTAACTTATGTTTATTTGCTTAGTATTCGTTTTCAGATGTGCTTTTAAAACTTTGCAGTAGGCCGGTGTGTACTGGCACTTTGCCTTGTTTTGTGCTATATGTTTGTTTATTTACACTCTACTCAAAGTCAAATAGGTTTATTATCATTTGAGCCATATACACATGTAGTACACAGTGAGACGAAACAATGTTCCTCCAAGACCATGGTGCAGCACAAAGAAGAAAAAAAAAACAGAAACAACACAAAACTACACAAGTGCAGGCAGGACAGAACTATACAGAGAGCAAAAAGAGTGTGCAAGATAATCACAAGAGCAACAAAACAATATTACAGGACAACACACAGAACAGTCGACAAAAACAGTAACAATATTAGTTTGAATAAATATGACAGATACTCTACTGCAGCAACAGAAGTGTGCAAAAAATGCAAGACTGATGCATCAGTAAATTTAATCTTAATTGTTACTTGGAGATTGTACTCTAAATTGTATTTCGTACCGATTCATTCAGGCATTTATGCGCCGTTTCTCCAGTAGATGGCGGAAGAGCGAATCTCAGCTGTGAGCAACACTGTCGTATACCGACTGAGCTTTGTGTTGAATGATGTACTACTCACTTTAATTAATTATTTGATTCAGAATGTTCTGTGTTACTTGACAAGCCCCAAAAACTATATACATGCGAGCTTTTCCATAAAGGGTTATTAACATTATAGACAATCTGGACTTTGTTCCTATTCCGGAGCAATTATCCGATCTCACAGATAAATTGAAACGGTTGACAAAATTAGAATGGGATATTGCGAGTTACTGTGGTTTAAATTCTGTATATGTATGTATTCATGTACGTTGAGGTATGTATTTATTGACGGTCAGTCCACTCTGCCTTTTTTGCTCATTTAGATAATAGCACTACCTACAGGAAAGTTTAAACATGCCGTAATTAACTTCGGCCAGGACGCTTTATAACCGGGCGCATTACACAAAACAGGGGTTGGCAATCATCCTCAGAGGGCCGGTTTGTAGACAGGTTTTTGGGATAACCTTTAGGTCAGCTGTTCAAACCCAGACCTCTAATTAGTAATCTAATTAGGGAATTGCAGCGATAACCCGCATACACACCGGCCCTTTCTGGATAAGATTGCCCACCCCTGACATAAAATGAGGTCCTTGGGTCTAGTTTAAGTGTCATTTGCATGACTTACATGAAATCAAGCTAATTTCCCAATCATAATATGGGAAAGTGTATGTGTTAACATATTTCACTTATTTGCAACAAACTACTTTAAATGACGACAAAAGAAAATTAACAAAACGATGTAGGTCTCACGAGAAATTTGTCTTTTTGGCAGGTAGGTGAAAACGCCTAATGAAGAAACGGACACTGTGTTCTTGTTAGAAAAGTTAGGATATCCCGCCGCTGGAGGACGCTCTCTTCTCACACTTTCCCTTGCTAGAAGTATATACGATGTAATAATAAATAATCATCAAAAAAATCTTACCACACCCCCATGCCCCGTACACAGAGTCCACCGCGACAACATAAATAATAATAAATAGTTCAGGCGTTTGGTTTTAGCCGCACTGCCGCCCCCCGTCGCCTCAATCTTAATCAAGATATACTGTTGGAAGAATAGATAGATAGATAGATAGATAGATAGATAGATAGATAGATAGATAGATAGATAGATAGATACTTGTAACATACTGAGGAAAAGCGAGCGCATTTGTCTGTACCCCCCCCCCCCCATGTGTGACTCCCCACGACTCGTTTGGTCCTCTGTCCCTGCTTGCAGCCCCCACCCCTCCCTCCGCGCACCTCCCTCTCTTCATATGAAATCCTCCCATCAAGTGGAGAATGCGACTAGCCCGTATAGGAAAGGCAGCCGGCTCCCGCATCACGCTCCGCACTCGCTTCGCAGCGCCGAAGACAGGCTCATACCCTCCGGGGAGGCGCAAATAAGTTGGCTTCTTTGGCAAATGTCGCCACTGGAGACGTAGTGTGTCGGGCTCATTTTCCTTCTGCTGGCAAATGCTGGTTTCATTAATTTCGCAATTTTGCAGTCTCTCGGGAGCCTTATATGAAACCCCGCTTTTAAAACATTTCGGCGCGGAATAAAATGCTGGTATTTGTGGCTTTTCGGATGATTTGAACATTGCGTTCGATAGCATAAGTAATAAGGTGGGTTGTAAATATTTTAAATATTTATCAGCTTATCTGTTTATGGTACACGCCTGTATGTAATGCGGTAGAGGTGCATGCATGTTGTGAGGGCGGTCTGGATCTACTGTCTCGCTTCATACACCGGGGGTGTGTCCGTCTGTTTTCTCTTTCGCCAGATATATTTTCTGTTCATAATATCACCATATAGGCCTATATGCAGCTCCAAAAACATGTTCGTTATTTAGCCCACAGCGACGCATCGTGGGAGCACATTTTGCTCATGTGTGAAAAAAATATTTTAGCGCAGCTGTAGGAAGTTAGGCAGAGGTGTACTGACCCCCGCTGCTTGCTTGCCAGTCTCTCCCATTTTCCTACATTTGTGCCCCGGCGGCTTGCCGAACCTGTTACTTCTCTTGGTTCACTGCGGTGGCAAAGTCTGCGGTGCCGGACATGACCGGTGCGGGTTAATAGCCAGTATGAGTTACAGAGCCAGTCCTGCAAATCGTACCTTAGTTCTTGATGGTACTCTGTCTACTTCAAGCACACGACTGAAATGATAAATGATCACTGATAAATGTTCCGTAATGTATGTTTTCCTTTGTTTCAGTTAATTAGTTGCCACTTGCAGAAGAGACAACTTGAGCTGCAACAATGGCGTTAAACACGCAGAATACTGATTCTGCCGAAATCAACGAGCCGCAGCGACATCCAGATCCAGGAGCCAACCTGCAGAAAGAGGAGGAGTCCGTCCTGTCCGTCATCACTTGTCAGCCAACCGGCGGAGAGCAGAAAGTCCCTCGCTCCGCCTCCAGCCAGGGGCCCCGGGGTCCTGATGCTGCCCACAAGGAGGAGTTTTGGCACACTGACCAAATGCTTACAGTGTCGGAGCGGACGGAGAACAGTAAACACGCTTCTGAATTTTTTTTTAAACTAACATTTAATCCGTACAGGATTTCCTGTTCTTGGATGGAAACGTATACAGCACAGTGTTCAATCTTTCTTCCGGTTTAGCTATTTTTAAAGTTTTTTTCCCTGCCCCCAGCAGGTGTCTGTATTTGACAGCAGATAGCTGGATTGCCCATGTAATAACACTGAAAAGTCCACGAATGCTCAGTACGGTGATCACATCTGTAAAAACTGAATTGGCTATACTGAATGCTCTCTGCTTTCTTCTTGTACTGCACTCCAGCTGACTCTGCACTTTGGCTGTGGGTGCTGTTCCCCAGCTGTAGCCTCATATTACAATTAGCGCTAGCATTTAGGTTATGTGTATGTTGTATTCCCCAGCTGTAACCTGATGTTACTGATGCACAGTTAGCATTATGCCTCTGAGATTGACTATTCCCTCTTGGCAGGTAACGGGGTGTGCCCCCTCCCTGCGGATTCCCCCCCTCTTTCGTCCCGATCCTCCCCCCTGACTCGCAAGCACTCCAAGTCCCGCCTGTCATCACAATCGCTTGTGCCGAATGGCAGGGCTCGGCTGGGTAGCCACTCCAGCTTGAAGAGTCACATGACGGCTTCCCCGCGGCCCTCCCTCTCCCGCCATCCCAGCACCGCCACCGTCGGCCTCAATGATGGCACCAAACCAGAAGACTACCTGCTGCTTGCCATCCTGTCCTGCTTCTGTCCCATGTGGCCTCTCAACATAGTAGCCCTGGTCTTCTCAGTCATGGTGAGCAGTGTCGGTATCGACCTGCCTGTGTCTGCCTGTCTGTCAGTGTCTGTGGTGCTGCCTGCCTGTGTCTGTCTGTCTGTCAGTGTCTGTCTGTCAGTGTCTGTCTGTCGGTGTCTGTCTGTGTCTGTGCTGCTGCCTGCCTGTGTCTGTCTGTCTATCAGTGTCTGTCTGTCTGTCTGTCAGTTTCTGTCTGTCGGTATCTGTCTGTTGGTGTCCTGCCCATCCTGTACCTCCCAGTCACCTCTCCCGCCTTTTCTTTACCCCGAATTCTGTCTAGTCTCGCATCAGCCTGCAGCAGGGAAATGTCGACGGTGCCCGCCGTCTGGCCCGGGTGGGTAAACTTCTCTCTCTGGTGTCCCTGGTGGGCGGCGTCATCATCATCATCGCCTTTGTTGTCATCAACTGGGGCAGTGAGTACCCCGCGGCCCATGGCCAGTCCTCCACTCCAAATTCAGATTGTTTCTACTGGTGTCAGAATCCTCAGCTAAGTCTCACCTCCTGTGTTGCAGTCATCCTCAAGTCCTGAGTTTGAGATCATCGTGGGCCGGGGCTTACAGACCTACAAATCGCCCCGACGAAATCAGACCATTTTCTCCGTCTATGCTCAACCACTGTGGGTTACTAAAAACCACCATCCTCAGCTCCAATCTGAAAACGTGAAAAACTACTTTACCAAGCGAAAATATGAGCTCTGACATCCCATGGCTTCCAGTCATGTTTGGGTGAATGTTATTCAGAATTGAAGTGGATCAGCACTTTCTACATTGACATTCAGTTCAGCAGATCTTGCTGCACTGGCAGCAAGGCCAGTGCGAGAACCCACACTCTCCCATTGAATCATCATTCACAAGAGGACATATTTACGTAATTATGAAAACAACACTGTATTTCACGGCAAAAATCAGATGAGCTCCAATTACTAAGCACCTATTCCAAACATCTATGAATGAATAAATTAATTTATGTTACAGTTTCTATTGTACCATATTGACAGGACCTCATTTGACAAATGGAGTTACATTTTACTCTCAGCATGGCATGCATTGATTAAGAATGTGCAGACTTGCCGAGATGCGTTTGGAGAGCGTGTGCTTGTGATTTTCTGAACCTGCAGATTTCCTAAATGTGAAGCTCAATTGTGGGCAGATGAAGGAAGAGAGTATAGCATGTCACAAACCCCGATCAAGGAAACTGAGCTTGGTGTTTGTGGGATCTCAGGGTGTTTGCATTGCCGAGCTGCTGCAGAATGGAAGGGGAACTCCTCCGGGCGGATTAACGGAGCAACGTGTGCTGCAACCAGGAAGAAGTGGAGGAGACAGCAGAAAGGATGAGCAGGGCTATCAGCCTGCTAGGAATGGAGCCAGCACCCAAAGGACAGAGGGACAGCAGACTGGGGAAAAATGGCTGCTGAATTTTTGGGGTGTCCTGCATCCCATTGGATGATTTAGACATAAAAGCAGTTATGGCAGACAGTGGAGTTATTTTCTGCATCAGCGAGAGTGTCTCCTGTCAGAAGAACGTGCCAGAATATGTCAGCTTCAGAGCTCCTCGTGGGTCCTTTGTACTAACAGTAACAGTGCCTGCTTGGACCTGGAATATTTTTTTTTATTCCAGACATTTTGCAGTTTTCAACTAGAGTTGTGTCTGTAAGTGGTGACAGATTAAATCTGTCAGTCACTTTTGGAAATGTGTTTTGTTACAGCTGCCTGAGGCTTTGCCTGCATCTTGCCTAGTTGTACGGGAAGCTTATAAGGTTTAGTGTCTGCACCGTTTCTGGAAGAAAAAAAAAACGTTTACAATAACACAGTACGCTGGGGGCATACTGTTCCTGTCAGTATTGCGGAGGGGACAGTGTAAGATGCATTTTTGTGCTATAGAGACATTTCTAGGAAAGCAGCCAAGGTTAACATCTTTGGTAAACTATCAAAACATTTCACGATTTAAATTACGAGGTTTAAATGTGCCGTGGCCTGATTTTTCTCTAAAAATAGCAGAAAGGTTACAAATTCATACTTGCTTTGCGAGGCTGTTGGGACAGATGCGTGTGGCGCGAGCCATGTGTAGGGAGACCCTGCGCTCACCTGGAAACAGAGGCGCATGGGGGCGGGAGGGAGCGTTTGGCGTAATGCCACACTGTGATCCAGCTGGACACTGTCCCTCTGCGTGTCTGCAGTGCAGGGTGGCTCTGACTGCTGCCCACCGTTTGACTGCCGCATGACCATGAAGCTGCATTTATTGTGGGGGAAGCTGGTCACGCTGTAGATTAACATTGACTGCTGCATGATAATGGCGGCTTGTTTTGGCTTTTTAGATAGGTTTGAATAATATTACCCACTTGCACTGTCAAATGTTGCAGAAATTACTAATCAAATAGTATTAATATTTGTTGATTGTATTTTCCCGCACATTTAATATGCTATTAACACATCATGAGAATGTTATACAATATACTACATGGAATCTGACTGTTAATCCTCACAGTTTCCACATAGGTAGTAGAATTGTGATTATTATTGTTGGCAATGGTGTTGCATTTTTTTTCTTTGGTGATACTTTACATTTTTGTAACAGCAATAGAACAAAACTGTACGCACAGAAAATAATGCATGCCGTTTGTTCAGTCTCTTATCGTTAAATGGCGATGGCAAAACTGTTTCAAAACCACAGTGCATTCATCAGGTTAATCTGAAACTATTTATATCCATATAACCAGTCTTACTGCAACGATGTAGCACCGAGTGCCTGTGCATGTCTTAAGTGACCGTTTTAATTTAAAAAAAAAAAAAAAAAAAAAAAACAACAACTTCTGGAAAGCTGGCTGATTTTTTTTTTCCTCCACAAACGAAAACAGTGGGCGAATTTCAAGGTGTGCTGATAATAAACGGTCATTATATGAAAAGATTAGCGTGGAGTTACTGCCGCTGGTATGTTAAATGCTGAGGCAACTGCACCGCCGCCTTTCCGCTCGCTTGCATTTGCTCCACACGTTGTATTTGTGCCGGGGGGATTTCCGTTGTCAGGGAAACCGTCGGCGAGATAGAAGGATAGAAAGACCGCTGACTTTTCACTATGCATCTATATATATAAAGAAAGATGTGAGAGGGAAAGTGCAGGGATAGTGAAATATGTGGAGGCTGCTGCTTTGGATAAAAAGATCGTTTTGTCATTAAAATGGTCTGAGCGCCGCAAAGAATTGTCTGATCCAATCTGGCCGAGTGATTTAAATAAGTAATAAAAACGTAGGTGGTAGGAGAGAGGGGGGGAAATACTGGCTGTCATAATGCAGTGCAGAGTGGAGATGAAGGGCGGGGTGCGGAGACACCAGGTGCAGACAGGAAGGAACAAATGTAACAGATCAGCACCTTTATTTGGCTGAGTCCGCGCATCGCGGGGGATTGTGATTTCACCATTTGGAGAAAGTCACATTAAAATAATCGCGTTTATCATTGACCAGGCTAAAACACGGCGGGTCAGTAATCGTCACGATATAACTGTCTTACAGATCGGGATTACGGCAGTGCGGGTGTGGACGTTACCTTGAATTTAACCTCAGTGATAGCATCATTTTTATACATTACCTGTCGATTACGTAGTTCGATCTTCTTGCTGAAGTCAGTGTAAAGTAATAAATACTGGCTTTTTAATATGATTACAAGCATTCACCATTGTAATCTTTGTTGTCATCTTTGAAATTCCAAATCCTACAATGTGACAACGCGAAAAATACCGACTTTTATATAAAAACGGATAACATCACGCACAAAAACTCGGCAGAGGGTGTCAAGCCCACAAAACCGGAGGCTACCCAGAATACCACCTGACTCCATATTTATGGCTGGCTTTTGGAAGCAATGTGGTCCAAACCACAATCAAGACTACCCCAGCATGACACAGAAGTTTCCAACTGAGGGAGGAGAAACCCACTGGGCCAGTAGGCATGCTGCCTAATGTGTGTGTGACTGGATTAAAGTGGATCAGATGGGAGAAACAGGAGTTTGACTCGGTTAACTCACAGTTGGCCAGATTTGCACAGCAGTGACAGGATTTTGAGGAGTGTCAGAGTCTGATGCTAAACAGTCTGAATGGTTTATGACTAATGACAGGAAAGTGAATCCCATTCCTATCCACACTATAGGAGGTCATTCACAAATACTCACCACCCCAGTGTGAATCTGCATTTTCACACAAAAAAGTCACTCTACACGTGTAGATATAATTCATTACCAGCGAATCCACAAAGGATAGTAGCCATATTGTTGCATCGTGTACGTGTTGAGAGTCTTAATGGCTGTAAGTTTTCTGTCACTCAATTGGCTGACCTATAATGACAAAATAATGCATGTCTGTATACCATTAGGAGGAACCGTATACAATTGATACATTATATCTTCTTATATAGCCGATCAAAGTGGGATAATGTTTGATTTGCAGGGTTTCTTCTGATTTTTATACCACTTAATTTTAGTATGTATCAGGGAGATTACCTTGCACACTCAAATTATTGCCATTCATTACATTCGTATTTTGGTCATTCAAATAGGCCTACACAAAATTGCTTTAGTTTAGCCTAGTTTTGCAGGGTTGATGTAATAAACTCAAATTTAGTCGCAGCCCCACTAGTTGCTCACTAGTCTAAGTGCATAAACCTCAACCTGTGACCAGATTCAACCGCTGGCATACCCGGACGATATTCTCCATGAAAGGTAATTCGTTACCTTTGTCAGTTGATCGGTCCAGAGGTCTCTAATTCCACTCGCAATCGTAGCAATGCGCTCACGATCGAGCAGACAGTATACTTTGCGCTGCGATATTTTGCCTGTGGCCAGTTTATGTATTCCATAGGTGATGCTGAACATCTGAGCAAGAATACTGTTTGCCGTGCGGTTTGCAAAGTGGTGGTTGCTATATTTTAACTGTTGGATGCATTTGTGGTTTTCCCTGGTCATTTAAGTGCTCTGCAGAATAAAGAAGGTTTTCATGCAATTGCAGGATTAAAATATTCTATTTTCATAGGGAAATTGCTTTTACTGAACACAATTTCTCATAGGATTCCCAAGGGTCATAGGAATCATCGATTGCACACACATCCCAATTAGTGCACCCCTGGGAGAGCATGAGGCCGATTATGTGAAACGCAAATCTTTTCACAGCATCAATGTACAGGTATTTTTCTCTTTTAGAGATATGCTTTTAGATCTGATATATGGGCTAGTGAATACACATCTACCTTAGGTTCACCTTCTCTTTACTTATTGGGGTTCTTGTGTAACATATATTTGTTATGACTGATCTACTATTTTGATAGTATTGCACTTTAAGGAAAAATTTGACAGGTTCCTAGTTGTTTTCTCACTACACACATGCTTCTGTTTTTTCCTGTTGTAAATCATTTGTATGTTAAACAATGGCTCACCTTCTATTAAGTGTAATATGAACAGACACCTTTTTCTTATTAGCTGTACAACATAGAAACACACTATCAAGTAGAGGATAGACACAACAAATCTTTCATAATGAGTAGAAATATAAATACATAGGCCTACCACTTGACATAATGTTATGTTGACATAATGTTCTTTGCAGCGTTGATTTAAACTCCTGATAATCCCGCATAATTAGCATGCAGTCTTCCTCTGTGACACATGGAGATCAAATGGTGACTCGCACTGCGAACGTGCTCCATTTATGTGAACGCGCACAAACTCCAATGCAGTTAACACCAATGTAACAAATCAACTTTTTAACTGGTGTCGTAATACTGATTAGCACCGATTCAGACAACCTGATTTTGTCAACCCGTCAGTTTGTCAACTGTCAACGTTCGCAAATTGACTCCAGGTTAAATCTGATTTGGTTAAACCCCCTTCGTAGCACAGGCCACAGGAGCAGACTACACCAAAATAAACAAAACACCTCAAACTAAAAAAGGTACCCCTTTACCTAACCCACATAAGTACATAAAAACTTATCTATCTCTCCAACTAGCCCCAAAACAGTGAAAAAAATTAAAAGCAGAATGGCATTATACTCCCTACTTCCCCAGCTACTCAAAGTGGACACAATATTTACAGGCTATTTACAAAAGCCAAATCCAAAGTAACCAAATCCAAGAAGGGCTAAGCAAAATCAATGGCCAAACAGCAACAGGAGACAAACACAATGAGCATCAGCAGCACAACAAGTCCTCAGAATATATAGCAACACAAAGCAATGACCCGCTTGTTCTTGTCTGGACAAGCCTTATAAAGGAAACGACGAAAGAAGAAACCAGCCTATCAGAATGGAGAGGTATAACAAGTAATAGTGGGTGGAGCCAAGAACAGAACAATACACTCAAGGAAACATCCACCTAAACTACACCTGAGGGGGGCCGTAACATGCTAGACACTCAATAAGTTTAAGGTTCCAATAAATGCACTTGTCAGGAAATCTCGGCATTGCACACAACAGAGCAAAATGCAAATTCACACAGCACAACCCAGCATTAAAGCACATCACCTTGTCTGCCCTTCATAAGCGGAGTTGGATGTTTGCACTTGGGGGGCAAAAAAAAACCTGCATCTTGCTTACCTTGCGTGTTAACATACATCTCTGATGCACACATAACTTTTTTAGTCTACCTATAGAGTACCAACAAACCGCTTAAGCAAAGGTGCAAAGTGCCAGCATAGAACATGTACAGTGCTGCCCTTGCCAATTACATCATCTTTGTGTCTCCCCCCAAACTCCGCCCATGCTGCACTCCCTGATATCACAGAACAGTCGCAGAACACACACACACGCAGACCTGTAATCATATCTTTGTGGGGACCACTCATTCATTTCTATGGGGAAAATGCTAACCCAAACTATGACAACCTTAACCCCTAACCATAACCATAAGTAACCAAACTAAAATTTTAGTTTTTTGACTGCAGTCGTAGATTTTCAGAAAATTTAGTTTTCCTTTAAGGGGGGCTGGAAACTAGTAGACTTGAACAGGTCCCTGCATTCGAGGTGAGTGGTTACACTTAGGATCCAGTCCTTAGCCACGACCTTTCACAAGCTCTCCTAACTAAATTACTCTCTTACCCCCAAGAGACTGTCAAGCTGTACCCCAAGGAGTCACCACCACAATCCTTATTTTCCCAATCCTCCATCTCCCCAGCTTAAAAAAACTCTCCTCTAAATCGCTATATGTGAAAACGATCGTGCGCAAGAAATCAATCACTTGCAACACGTAACTGAAAACTATATAGCAATGAATGAGTTCCTCCCAGGTCCATCACAATACATTTTCAAACTTACTAAATTATATTTAAAGAAACCTACGCTAGTGTGAAATCATACAGGCAAGGAATTAAACATTCATTACATTTAATCAGCTGTGATTACTATGAAAAATGCAAAACGCAAAACTCGCTATAAAAACACCTGCCCGGGATTGACCTCGCCTACGGAAGACGTCACCAGTCGGGTGGGCGATCACACCGGAAGCGGCTTTGTGCGTCATTAAATACACCGGAAGTGTTTCAGTTTGGTGTGTTTCATTGTTGCCTTATGTCAGCTTTTATTTAAGACGATAAAAATGACTAAATTGCAGCTCTTAAGACAATACTTAACGGAGCGCCTGATGGAGGCCGTACGGGAAATCCTAGAAGTGGTTGGAGACACGGTGTCAGAGTACCAGGAGGAAACGGCCAGGGCGCAGCGGGAGAACGAGAGCCTTAGGCGGAGACTCAGGGAGGTGGTGCTGGTGGCCGAAGCGCCCTGGGCGGGTGAGAGCCTCCTTCCCTCCCGCGCCCCTGCGCCTCATTCCCTGCCATGACTCTTTTATTTGACAAGCGGCCAGCAGTCGTTAGCAGCCGATCTAGCAGCCGTCTAGTTTGCGAGCGATCTTTGAAACCGATAAAACGGGCTGTTAGTTTTCTGTTTACCACCTCCGTTGCCAGCTCAATGATCAAAATATAATTCCCCATAACTGCTCGAATGTTTGAAGGACATTTGTCTTATTAGCGTTATTATAGCACGGCGTAGCAGTCTTTAACATGACAATTACTGAAAACAAAGATTAAGTCATGAATTATGATGGAATTAATCGTATGACAAATAATAAAAAATCTCCCCTTTCCTGGGTATAAACATAGTTTCTGAATGTCTGCCTTTCGTGAGTTTCATATGACAGTGACAGTAAAATATATATATTTTTCTTTTTTGTAGTAAATAAAAGTTGTGTTTGTGTCTCCCCTTTCAGGAGATGTGCAGTCTGTTGCTGTCCCCATTTCTGGAGGGAGGTCCCCAGCAGATCAGGAGCTGGGTGGGCAAGAATGGAGCCCACACCTCGGACAGGACATAGAGACTGGTCCCACCGAAGATCGCTGCAGATCTGAAAAGATGGGGGAGGAGCTTGGGGGGCCGCAGCCGGCCTGTGTGGTGGAGACGGACCCTGAGGGTTCAACACAAGGACTGAAAAAGCTGGCACTAGAGATTGCTCTGTCAGTGGTCTCGCCTCTGGACGCCTGTGCTGAGCCAAATGCCACACAGACGGTAAAGAATACGGTCACCGAGGCGCTGACCGTTGGGCCCGCAGAGCAGGAAACACCCAGCTTGCGACCCGATCAAGTCAAAACTGAGCCTGGTGAAGTGGACCTTAAGTCTGAGCAGTCTGCAGATCTAGGTCACAGTCCAAAAGTGCAAGATACCCTGGGTGAAGCAAGCGTGGGGGTCCCTTCAGATGTCCCAGTTACTGGGGATGTAGATGAGTGTAATTCCCAAGAAGCTGAATGCAGGTCAAACGAGCCCCTGAATGAGAATTATTTTGTTAGTTATGTGGGAGAAAAACAGCATTGCTGTTTCTACTGTGGAAAGTTCTTTAGTCAGATCTGCAATCTGAAAACACATCTGCAGATACACAGTGGCGAAAGGCCCTACAGTTGCAACTGGTGTGGTAAGTCATTTACTCAGTCTGCAGATCTACGGAGGCACCAGCGAATCCACACGGGGGAAAAACCGCATCGATGCACGTGGTGTGAGAAAAGTTTCACTCAAATAGGAAACCTCAAAAGGCACTTGCGCATTCACACCGGTGAGAGACCTTACCGCTGCACCTTGTGTGGGAAGACTTTCAATGATGGAGATACGCTGAAGAAACACAAACGAATCCACACCGGGGAAAGACCTTTCTACTGCACGCACTGCTCGAAGACATTCACAGTAGCAAGCAGCCTTCACAATCATTTCAAAAACCACTTGATGGAAAATAACCAGCACATGTAAGAACAATGTAATAGTGTGTGGCCAGTCAAATGTTTACATGCATTTGAGGATTATGATTGTTAATAATCGCAATCATTGTTCTCTAGGTCCATGAACACAAGTGATATCTCCTTGGTACAGCACATAAAGGTACATTTCAAATTATCTGCTTTGCTGTTTAAGATGAGACGTTCACAAAATCCTCTTATTAAAGCATAACAACATATTTTATAATAACTCATTATAACATTATTAAACTCCAAATATTTTATCATTTAACATGTTTGTAGGTCAGAATTAAATCACTTAAGCTCATGTTGCACCCTTTTTTTTCCCTCTTCTAAGCCTACTTCCGCCCAGCACACTTTGGCCACATCCAGCCCTACATAACCAAGTGAGTCATCAAGGGTGTGGCTTGGACAGCACATGTGTCCCTTAGGTAAGTGAGGGAGCAGGCCGGTCAGCTAGAGCCCCAGCAAAAGCATGGTCAGGCTGCCTGAAGTGTCTGTCTCTCCCTCCTGCAGCTTAGGGGAGATTGACTAAGAAGCTGGAGACCAGCAACAGTTGGCCACATGTCACGGAGTCCGTAGTGACTAGTGTCAGAAGTTTGGGGAGGCAGCATGCGCCCAGACAGACTGGGTTCTCGTCGCAGAGTCATTAAGAGTTGTGGGCCCTGACTCCATCCAGCCAATACAACATTTGCTCCCTCATGAGATGTTTAACCATCTTTTGTAAATTACAGGAACTGCTGAACTTGTGTTCTCTCTGTCTTGTGAATCGTTTTGATCTCATTCTGAATTGGCGGGTGTCACCCATTAATTGGAATAACAATATATGTTTGCTGCTGTAACATTCACAGACTTGGAAATATGTTAGATCAGAGTGGATTGTGCCGAATAGTTGTAATGAATGTGGCTTGGGTTTTTTCCCCCTGATCCCAGCACAGTGCAGGCTTCGTTAGGCTATTAGGCATCTGTGTGGGTGATCCTTCTTAATACATTTTTTTCTGAAAAGCTGCAGTCACTTCTCTGAAATAAATGCTCTTTATCTCAGTGGCAATTTTACAGTAACACAACTGCATGATTAGCCTCTATCTGTTTATGCAGCAATAAAGACTAAAAATAGATGAGAGTGCTTCTTGTCCAGGGCCTCTTTCTCATGTGATGGTTCTGTCTTCTCTCCCTCGGCACAGCAGAGGGGGCCACTTTTAATGTGAGTTCTAGCAGCCGTATTTAACTTCCAGACTCGGGCAGCGTGCCGAAGCAGATTGCTGTATGTTAGCATGTCCCCGTGTGCGGTGATGATTGCGGATTGCAATTAAAGCTTGGGGCTACAAGGTCCCTGTCTTTCAGGGCTGGCCCTGGTTTCATTAGGCTCTGCAGGTGTCCCAGCCCTATTTTAAACAGCTCGCTGTACTGTATAAGAAGGGTGAAGGGCAATAAGTAGTGCAGCCGAGCGTGCAAGTGCTTAAGTGGTCACCTGAGGACACTGCTGCCCCCAGGAGCCTAATATATATCCAGACTGGGAACAAACATTGAATGGGGAGGTGAGTAGAAGATCAGGTACTCAAGATTTTATTCAACTTTTCATTACAGGTTATTTTAACAGGGACACAGTTCTTTAAAAATGAATATAGACCAAATGCAGTTTTACTTCTCCACAGCATGAGTAGAACGTAATGCATCCATATCGTGGTACAACAGCCGTATAGCAGAACTAACCACAAACAGATTTTCACGTATCCTCCTAATGAAAATTTAGAAAGCGGCAGCGCTGAAGGCTTTTCTAAACTGAATGTGCTGTAAGGTAACTAGTCTAACATGTATTACGGTAACGAGAAGTTGAGTCCCGCCTTCACCACGTCACGTGACCAGGAAGCGGGACAAAAAAACTTGTCTGCTGCTCGACTTCTGGGGGTTTTGAAAGCTGGAGAAGCGTCATGACTAAGCTGCAGCTTTTGAATGATTATTTGACCGAGCGCCTAATGGCTGCCGTACGGGAGATACTGGAGGTGGTGGGGAGCACGGTGCTGGAATATGAGGAGGAAAGCGCCCGGGCGCAGCGGGAAATCGAGCTGTTGCGGCGGAGGCTGCGGGACGCCGGAGCGGAAGCACCAGTTTGGCCCGGTGGGTAAAGTTAACCGCTCTTTAACCTGTACTTTACGGCTGTGTGTCGTGGGTAAATTACTTTGATAGTAATTTCCAGCCCGGTCGTGCAAAGCTAACAATGCATCTGTCTAATTACCACCTTGTCCATGTACTCCGGTCATTCTCTCTTGAGGATTTCATGTGTATATTTCCCTCTTTCTACGTTCTTTCGGCGCTGTAGGGAACGGTCGGAAGCCTGTTGTTTAAACCGCGTTTTAAAAATTGTGCAAGTTATCTTTAATGCACGGTTTAGTGTGCAACAGGGGCGGATCGCAGGTGTTACCGTGGCAACCCCTGTTGCCACCCTACATCAAAACATTAAAAAGGAAATATGCATTGTTTTATTGTCTCAGCGGAACCACAGAACAGACAGGGTGCGGTGCGGTCATCAAAAATATAGCTGGTCCCTCGTGGCCACCACAAACAATTTTCTGCAGAAGCCACCGATGTGCAACTTCCTACTCAACGTGCTACCCAGGCTTATCAAATAAGCAGCCTTATTTCTGAGTCGAGCTATGAGCATAATGCTTTTCAAACGAAAAAAATGTCCACCTTTTCTCACACATCGCAGTCTGTCATAGAAATCTTTGTGATGCCAGCTCTTGACATGTAACTCAGGGTTGCTCCTGATTAATTAAGCTGGACCGCAGGTCTTGATATTAGGAGGAAACACACAAAAGTACTGGCAGAACCAATGTCGTAGGAGAGAGTTCGGTTTGGTGGGGGGCATAATTAAGTAATAGGTCTATTTGGATGACGAATGAAGCCAAATTAAATATTGGGGGGTGGGGGCTGTACAAGTCCTCACAATCCCCTTGGTTCTTACATCCCTGGGAAGAACGTGCAGTTTTCACACAATGATTGGGACTTTGGACTAGCTACTCTGGTGGAATAAAGCTGGAATGCTGCCTGCTGAGCCACACTGATGTGAATATGCTTAAAAAACAAATGAATTTGTGTGTGAGTGCGATGGTTTGGCGCCCCATCCTGGGTTGTTTCCTGCCTTGCGCCGTAGCCTCCTGGAAGGCTGTGGACCCCCCGTGACCCTGAAAAGGACAAGTGTCTTCAGAAAATGAATGGATGGAAAAATAAATAAAAAAACTCTTAAGTTGCCAAGTTGATTTAAATTCAATTCAACTCAATGTACTGTAAAATACTGCCTTTCACAACAGAGTTGGCCCAAGGTGCATTCCTGCATCATTTATGTGGGATAATTCAAAAACGGGGAATAGGGAAGATAACAAATTGAAAGAAGGAATGCAAGATGACAAGAGAGGAGAGCAATCAAAAACTCCCAAGAAGGGGGTAAAAAAAGCCTCTGGGGGTCCAAGGTCAACTGGCTGCCCAACCTCCCAAGGTATGCTGACATTATAGAAAGAGAAAGAGTGGGCTTGCAGTTTTACATTGTGCATATGCTGCTGTTCTTTCTTTCTAGAAGCTTCACAACCAATAGAGAACCTTGAGCCCGAAGCGGTGTCCCCTACTGAGCCGGAGTTGGATGGGCAGGACTGGAGCCTGCAGAGGGAGATTTCTCCCAGTGAGGTGAAGCTCTGCGTCGGGCAGAGGCAGCAGGAGGCCAGCATGCAGTGTCTGCCGTTTACGCCACCTGGCCTGAAGAGTGACCACGACCAGGACTCGGAGCTGCCCGAACTTTTCAAAGTACAGATCGAGAGTCCCACAGAGGAGCCGCACGTGGCAGATATGGAGCCCGACCTTGTTAAAAAAGAAGTCGACGGGCCCGGCTACAGTGAGTCACAGCAGCAAGCTGACTCGGTGTGGGCCAGTGACTCGCGGGTGCAAATGCGGGAGCCGCCATCAGTGAACCTGAGGCAGCTCCCAGGGAAGCGGACTCATTCCTGCCCACAGTGCGGGAAGACCTTCTGCCACATGTCCCGGCTGAAGATACATCTGCGAATTCACACGGGAGAGAAACCGTACAGCTGCGCCCTGTGCGGCAAACGCTTCAATAACGACGGGACGCTCAAGAACCACCAGAGGGTCCACACGCAAGTGCGGCTCTACAGCTGCACACAGTGCGGCATGAGGTTTAAGGATGCCTACACCTGCAAGAAGCACCAGAAGGTCCACACGGGTCTGCAGTCGTACTGCTGCCCCCTCTGTGGGCTGCAGCTTAATGATGCAGCCAGTCTACAAAATCATCAAAGGATCCACATGGAGGAAAGGCCATACTGCTGCACCTTCTGTGGGAAGCAGTTCATGGCTTTAGGCAAACTGAATAAGCACCTGAAATGTCACAGCAGAGAGACGACATACAGCTGAACCCCTGCGTTCTGTTATGGAGGTTTACAAAGCTTTTTTTTTGTCTTCAAATTAAGACGTAATAATTTATGCTACACAGAAGTATGGCACCTTGCCAGCACTCTGCCTTCCTAACATGGGAAGTGAGTGTGCATATATTACTGTTTTTATGGTGTTACTGGAAGTACGGAGCTCCCAGAACACAGTGGGGAGTCTTGCTTTTTGCAAAAATGATGGGAGGTGGACTGGTTCTTGGGTGTCTTTGTAACCAGCCCTGCTGCCTTTGGAAATCCTCCACATTTGCCATTTTCTTGAGCTTTAAACTTTGTTGCTTATTGAGCACAATTACATGTTACGTTGTCAGGATTTGTTTTTCTCTGAGTGGGGCCATTGGCAGATCCGTCCCTCCATCCTAACTGGACTGGTAAAGCTTAAGCAATGTGTAGCATCTGCCAGTGGGGCGCGTTGCGATGGCCAGTGCCTAGTTTCTCCTAATCTAACTGGAGGCAGTTTCAAAGGATGGTGATTCGGTTGCCTGTATCACGAAGCAGGATTTCTTGCTTAGCCGGATAACATGTTGGATTTAAGGTATTCCAGTTTAAATAGACTTTATCTTCGTTCACTTACATTTAGCCCAGACTACCTTAAATCTAACGGGGTATGCGGCTTAGCAAGGAATCCTGCTTTGTGATACAGGCCCCAGGATACTCCATCGCATGCTGACTGACTTTACAAATGTAACGTTTCCCTGAATGCCGGAGAATCTTTTTCCCCCCCCCTCAAATGACTCATTTCAGAGGAGCTGCAGGAAGAGAGAGACAGAAGCTGAACCGAAATCCTGTGCATCAGTGTTTCATCATAAACAATAACTTACTCTGGTAGCAGAGCAGTTCAGCACACAGAAAACCCACAAAAGACGGCAGTTTTTACTTCTGGTGAATCAGCCGGTGAACTGCAGTGAAACGGCAGCCACTGTGGTTACTCACCTGAGCAACACGGGTTACATTCACCTTCTTATTGTTGTGGGCGAATGATCTGTCTGCTGAACTGGGTGACAGCAATTAAAAAGTACGACTTAATTACAATGAAGAAATCAGTATTTAAGAAATGGGAATCCCCTTCAGGGAGAACCCCAGCCTCGTACCCGATGCTGCCAGGGAGAGGCTCCAGGCCCTTCTGCAACCCTGACCAGCTGTGAGATGGATGGATGGATGTATGAATGGATGGATGAATGAATGAATGAAAGAAGGAAGTCTTTACCCTTATGGTTTTCTATATTGGTTCATCTGTAGTTTTTAAACATGCAAATAAATTAATAAGAACACAAGGTGTGTTTTCTAACCCTAAACCCACAGGTCTTTCACATCATTCATATGTGTTTTTCTTCAGCTAGAAAAACTTTTTTTCTGAAATTGATCCACGCAAATTAAAGCACATTGACTGCAGGGGGGTGATTGGCTGTTGTGGATTCCAGGCATGCTCTTGTCTCCTGCCTTCAGCTGTCTGCTTTTTATGGTTAGCAGGAGGAAAACGTGTGACTGCATCAGCATCTCTGTGATGCTATGGGGAGCGGAGGACCATTAATCTGCAGGATGTGTGAATGTATTAATGTGTCTGCATTAAACATGTATGTATAAACGAAGACCGTTTGTGTTTGGCTTTTTCAGTTGCTGATCAGAGACAAAGAACTTCGTGCCGTCGGCCCAATCAATCACCATAGCCGCAGCAGGACTGTGTGATTTTGACCATTTAAATTCATTATAATTCCCGCACCCTTTGTAATGTCCCAAAGGCTGTAACATACACCTTGGACCACACGATGGCAGTAGCGTGGCGAATTTAGTAGGGCTTTAAAAACACGACCAGCGCTGTCGGATGGTTGAGGCGGCGTAAAATCCGGCGCTATCCTATGCGGCATTCCCTGTTAAGATTACGAGTACACAAACGGATTATTTGGTTTACACGCGTTGACAATCCTTAATCATGCTCCTTGAAAGGTATTTTGATTACATTCAGACGACGAACTTTGCCAGGTGGATATTTTAATAAATTTGAGCGATCTCTAAAAATGGTTGGATGAAAAGGGCGCGAATGGTTTATTCAAGTTTGAATATCTCGGCCTTGATTTAAATATTTTCTTTTAAGTAACATTTAGCAGTTGTTCTTGGCTACTTATTGTCGTTGTTTTATACTTAAAACAAGCACGATGCACAGACAATAATTCAGAGATACAAAGAAAAATTTACCACAATCCAGTTTTATTTGACATATTCCATAAATCACTGCATTCCGAACGTGCTTGATATGTAAACAACTGATTGAAATATAAGTTTCACCATCTTGAAGAAAATAGAGAAAGTCGGATGAAAATGAGCTTTTCTACACCAGCCACACGGAGTCTGCGCTCCACATTTGCAAACGCGATCTCAACAAGTGTCGGTGACCCCTGCGGGGATTACACATCTCCTTAATGAATGTTATTTCCGACGTTGAATGACTGCCGTACGTTTTTAAGAAACCGAAGAAAAGCGTCCCTTCAATAACCCAATGACATATTGAATGTGAGCACTGCAGTAAAGCAATATTTAATATATGCCTACGGGCCAGGATTTAAGACATGCATGCTGAAGGCAGACTGACCATCAGGCGAGGAACATGGGGCACGGCTCTGTGTTTGTCGTCAAGCAAAGTTAACTTTAATTATTTTACATACAACCGTCCATGTGGAAGTGCTGCTTGTTGTGATGCGTGGATGATGGATTCTTGACAATATTCAGCGTAATTTTACTGTTTTTATTGCCACCCACGAGCCAAACGGTCATTATTTCTCAGGGAACAATGAGATGAAGGTGCGGCTGGTCAGTCAAAGCCGTCAGTCCAGTCAGCAGCGTCAACACCCCCAACTGCGAAAGTCTCACATTTAAAGCCGGCAGAGTGAAAAAGACAGTAAATATAAATTATAAATCCAATCTTCATTGCTGTGGATAAAAGGATAAGTGTTTTTACTGTTTTTACTGTTTAGCCTGGAGGTTCCAGGAAAGTGTCAGTAATTCCTCTTCCATTTTGTCATTTGCATGCTAGCGAAAGCAGCAGGCATGTAGATAATTGTTAATGATATATATGCAATACCTGGTTTTAGGTACGTCAAAGATTAACTTGAAGTAAACTTTTTTTTCATTTTCATTTGTTAAAGAGGCACTTTTTATTCAGAGTGACTTCAGCCAAACTTAATTAATAGCAAATTGGTAATAACCTAATAATTATTAATCAGAATTAATATGTCAGCAACGCAAACCTTGTACAAAATCAATATGCATCTCTAGTCATGCTATCTATCTTAGTAATCCACACTTAAGTGTTGAAAATGTTACTACTTGCAAGCCTGCTCAGATGGAATAGATTTGTTTTGTATCCACTGGAACTGAAATATAACATTTGTCCGTTGTCTATAGACCTAGTGGGCTGGGCCATTCAGTCCTAGCAGGTGGATCCCGGGAGCTTATTGGTCAGCGTATGCCATCGCTCCACCCTATTGCCTTTGTTTTTCAAGCAGTCCAGCCAATGACGGAGAGGTTCTCCCTGTGACTGACAGCTCAGAGACACTCCACCTAGGGCACATATCGCTATGAAACATTGTATCACTGACATTTGAGCAGTTTAATGTACTTATCCTCAAACAGTTAGGACATAATTGCCAGTGTAACAAAACAGAAGTTGTATCTTATCTTTTATCTTATTTTATCCTGTCTTGTCTTGAGCTCTGAGGTGTCATGAATAATCAGTGAAGTCATAAACCTTACCTATGAAGTCGTTGGATTTTCCCAGGTCATAATCCCAAACGGTGACTTCCAACGTCTTTCCTGACAGCTCCGAGAGAGAGATCTCGTAGAAGAACTCCTGTATGGGGAGAGTGGGGGCATGGAGAAGGAGGGGGAGGAAGAGCAAGTGGAGGTGACTTTAGATGGGCGGAGTTAGCAAAAGAAGTTTCAACCAGGGACCACAAAAGCCTGAGAGGAAGATTACATCTGCTGTCTGGTGAAGGAATGAGACCATCAGAGCCAGCTGGTGTGAGAAAAGTACGAAACTCACACATCTACCCATGGTGGAACATCAGTATTACGGGTCAAATTATAAAAGCAGCTCCTCCAGTTTTTACCAATTCAGAGAAGGAAAAATCACGGAACATTCTGTTAGCTTGAATACATTATAAACAACCTGAATTCATAGGCAAAGTTTGATGTGATTGCTTTTTAAAAACAGCAACCAGGAAATAAGTTTGCTTCGATCACACAGCTCTTGTACTGATGTTTCTTGGTTTCTTTTCTCAAACTTTTGATTGCATTGAAATCTGGGGATTATGATGCCTAAGACCACTGACTTTGTGTTTTCTTAAAGGTTTTGTTGCAGATTTTCATGCTGCTATGACTTGCTGTTCTGGTTGAATGTTTGATTCCCTGATTTGGGTTTTGATTCCATTGTTTCTTCAGTTTAACTACAGGCAGGAGAATGAACCTCTCCTCTTCTGCCCCAAATGTAATGCAGCCCAGTTTGTCCATGAAGCACAATCTTTCACAAAGTTTGGCGAGAGCAGAGTCCTGTTGCTTGTGGCTTTATCCAGACCATGTGGACCACGTGGAATGGGTGGCTTTTGACAACCTGTATCCTGCTATGGAGATTATAGTGTAGCTCTGGGTGTCTGGTGGCTTCACCGCTTCTTTCACATCACATGTCTTCCTAACAGGCTTCATGATATAAGCAGATTGAGCTCTTTGTGAATTTTCACCTGACTCTGGTCATCAATCTGCCATCCTCTGAAGATCGCTGGCCTCATGCATCCTGGATGGATGTTACTGATATCATGTAGCCAATAGGAAGTGCAAAATATGTTCAACATGTCAGCTCATTCTCCTTGCATATGGGCAAGATCATGTTCCATGATCACCCATGACTAAATACAGGAGGTACAGATTTCTAATAAGTGAACGACCAGTAGAGGGAGGGTTTGAGGGGGGTGCCAGTGGACATGGGGGCTGTGTACCTCATTGAACTCTGGGTTGAGGGTCTTCTTCATGATGCCCGTTTTGTGTTTGGATGCCTTGTGGAGGTCAGGTTTTAGGTATCTGAACAGAACAAAAGACAACGAGGCTGTTAGCCTGCTTTTCAGGGAGGGTACGACTCCCCCGACCCCCCCACACACACACACACACACACACACACACACGAAAAGGCTCATTCCCGCCTCTGCTGTGACTCCCCACTGAAACTGTTATTATCAGCTGGAGACGGCACAGGAACACAGAGGCAGTGAGGGGATGTGTCAATGAGATCGTGTGGGTTTGCTGGCCGGTTTGTGTTCCTCATGCTCGCCGCCTTCCTCGGCACATATTGTGCAGTATTAAGTTGCTGAATCTATAAAATGGCAAAAATAAATACTATCTCTCATCAGCTCCTGTGCCGCTCTATGAGATCCTAAAATCTGCAGTGTTTACTGATTATCTGATTAATGTCCTATTATGCTCACTTCTGCATTATTTTGAACCTCACTTCTTGCCTCACTTCTCTCTGCACTTCCTGCATCTTTTTGTACCTCACCTGCTCCCTCGCTTCTCACTTCACTTCCTGCATCATTTATTTCCACACTTCCTGCCTCGTTCCTCACTTCACTTCTTGCACCATTTCTTAGCTTGCTTCTTGCCTCACTTCACTTCACTTCCTGCATCATTTATTACCTCACTTCCCACCTCACTTGATGCCTTGCTTCTCACTTCACTTCCTGCATCATTTATTACCTCATGTCCTGCCTCTTTTTCCACCTCACTTCTTCTTGCTCTACTTCCTACCTGAGGCCCTACCTCACTTCTCTCCTCACTTCCCGCCTTGCCCAGCACCTCACATCTTCACGTAGGGGTCAGAGAACCCGTTGACATCCATAGCAGCCAAGTGGGCACACCGCACGATTCCCACGCACAGCCCTGAACGCCGTCCCTCCACTGTGACAGAGGGCTCACTGTCACCCTCCCTAGATGGGGGCAGGAACTGCAGGGAGAGCAGCAAACGGCCCCTTTCTTCCAGGCTCCTCTGCTGCTCACTCTCCCACTGTAAGTGAAGGATATGGGGAAAAAATTCTTCTGACATGTTTTACCAATAAAACTGAAGTCTCTAGTGACAATGTGAAGATCTTGTCAACCCGTCACCTCTGGGTCACACATCACCTCCCTGCAGAGTTCACTCTGAATTCGGTTTGCACTGTTTACTGAGGGGGAGTCAGAGACATGAATTGGAAACAGGATGGCAGGACACAGTACAGTCACAGACAAATGAGAGCAGGGCCTGGCTTCATGGTAGCTTGAGCAAAATTACTTACTGGCTATAACTAAAACATTTCAGCTTTCAGCATCGACTGTAAATTAGTCAACTGAATTAGTCAGCAATGTCATGTTGTGGTAAAAGTTTCAAAGCATCTTTGTGACCCTGGGTGCAATTCCACACCATATTATGTTTCCCATGATTCCATGGGCCCTGAATGCTGTAGAAACAGCCTGAACACACTCGCTGGTGAACATAATGCAGAGAGAAAGTTAGCACTAGGAATCAGTAAAACTTTTACACAATGTTTTCTAGAGGATAAAAACATTCCCTGTGTACAGAGCAGGTTTTCTTCCATGCTTCTGCTAGTCTTTCATCTCCCTCTCTCTTTCTCTCTCTCTCTCATTTTTATTCCTGAGAGGTGTTTCATTGTTCTGTACTCAGACAGAAACATAACATAAAACCAACGGAGAATCAATGGTATAATTCCCTGGTTTGCTTTCTCCTCACCGCCTGAGGCTCTTGCTCTTTTGTCCTGCGCCCCCCCCTCTTCCTGCACTGAACCCCCCACCCTTGTCATGAGCCAAATATCAGGGTCTAATTAGTACGGATACCCTGCAGATGGCCTGAATGCCAACTCATCCTGCGCCTCTGCGTCGTCATGCTGTGTCCAGTGAGATGCATTTAGGGGAAACAATAAACACCCCCCTGCATCTGGACCGTGTGAAAGAACCAGAGTGGGACAAGAGTACACAGAATGTAAAGACACATGCAGAGCAGAGCGCGCTGAACGCAAAAACGTGCAGAGTGGAACACACTGAACGTAAAGGCACACACAGAGTGGGGAGCACAGAACGTAAAGACACATGCAGCCTGAAGAGATGTACACAGAGTGGAGAGCACAGAATGTAAAGACACGCAGAGTGGAGCACACTGGACATAAAGACGTGCAGAGTGGAGCACACTGGACATAAAGACACGCAGAGTGGAGCACACTGGACATAAAGACGCGCAGAGTGGAGCACACTGGACATAAAGACGCGCAGAGTGGAGCACACTGACATACAGTAAAGACGCGCAGAGTGGAGCACACTGGACATAAAGACGTGCAGAGTGGAGCACACTGGACATAAAGACACGCAGAGTGGAGCACACTGGACATAAAGACGCGCAGAGTGGAGCACACTGGACATAAAGACGCGCAGAGTGGAGCACACTGACATACAGTAAAGACGCGCAGAGTGGAGCACACTGGACATAAAGACGTGCAGTGTGGATCTATACACATGGCGAATAGGGATCCACATGCTACACTGGAAGTAAAGATGTACAGACATGTTGAGGCTAACACCAGGTCCATGCAAAGAATCCTTGATTTCCTGTTGTGTCTAAAAATCTTTCTCTGTTTGATGCTCTCTGCGCCTGGCTCATGTTACGTCTGCCTTTTGTTGGAATCTGTTTTGAGACCTGCACATACGCTCTCCACTCCCTCACGCATGTCACCCATCTATCGCTGACACGTGACCACATCCATCTCGTTATTTCTCATCCATCACCGTGTTTCTCGCTCCCCTCTGGTATAATTTATTTCTGCCTGTCCTCTCATTAAAGGCAGGCTTCCAGTTCCGCTACATGTCTCCTCCATCAGACAGCGGTATTGTCTTGCTTTACACATCACCCTGGCATCATGCATGTTTGCTGCACCCAGAGCAGAGATGTTACTCCCACATTTAATGGCTGAAACAGCAAGTCGACTGCTTTCTCATAAAGATAATCAGTTGCCAATGGGGTACTTGATGAGAGATGGGGGGGAGGGGGGTGTAGGTGCAGCTGGAAAGGGCTCACCTCTCGGAGATAGCAGGAGATCCCCCGCAGAGCTGCACTCATGGTGGTGGGAGAAGGGAGCTGGATGAGTAGAAGAGGAGAGAGAGATTGAGAGTGAGCCTTCCGAGATGGGACACTCAGACACTGATGATGCAGAATTAAACCAGCCCTCAGTGGGACATCAGACCCTGATGATGGAAGACTGGATCGTCCCTCAGTGGGACATTTAGACACTGATGATGGAAGACTGGATCGTCCCTCAGTGGGACATTTAGACACTGATGATGGAAGACTGGATCGTCCCTCAGTGGGACATTTAGACCCTGATGATATAGGACTAGACCGGCCCTCAGCAGCACACTTGGACTCTGATGATGTAGGGCTGAACGAGCCCTCGGTGAAACACTCGGACACTGATGATGCAGAATCGGGTCGGCCCTCAGCGGGACACTTGGACAGACTGTAAAGCGATGAAGACCCACACACATAAATAGGGTTGAGTATCATTTGGATATTTGCCAATACCAGTGCTAAAACCATACTAAAATGGTGCCATGCCTAAATGTCGTCTGCATTGGTACTTAAAAAATAAGGCATGAAATGAAGGCCAACAACATTAAAGAACGGCTTTTTTATTTGTGAAGCAAATTAAATTTCAAATTGAATATATTAACTTGACACCTTAAATATATAAATAAATTTGATGTGTTCCCCCTTTGCACACAATCGTTTTAAAAAATTTGTTATACGTCCTGGTGTCAGAATCCTTTTGAGTGAAATACAGCCACACATAAGAGTATTTAGATTTACACATTTTCACCATGTTTAAGGACATCAGAGCAAGTGTAATGTTAACTAGCAATGGCACGTGAGGTTTCGTGATACTTCTTTTGCCCCCCAGCACTAGAGGATAAGTATTTCAATCATCAGCTCAGGCATTTAAGTGGCACCGAAATCTGTGTTGCACTATGGTCCGGTACATACTGGTCACAGTGGGTTTTGGTAGCCAACCCTGCACATAACAGATGGAGAGATGGCATATCCTCATGCAGGATGGTGTGTCCATGACCACAATGACCATGACACTGAGTGCTGCGGCCACAGGCCTCCCCAGGACTGTCCTCACAGGAGGGGGGTGTTCCAGGCAGACGTTGTAGCGTTTGAGCTGGTCTGGCTGTACTCGCCGCAGGGCCACTCGCACCTCCCCAATCAGCTCATTAGGAGCCAGCCGGTCCTCATCGCACACCGATATCCTGACAAGAGGAGGGAGAGAAACGGGGGGAAGAAGGGAGCAAGTCAGACAGAGAAGGAGAATGCCAATACAGAGACCAAGAGAAAGAGGAGGCAATGAGTCTGTTGTCAGCCAGCTGGTCCTTGTCGCATGCTGATACCCTGACAGGAAGAGGGAGGCCGCATTTGGCAATGAGTTTCTCTCAGCTTTGCTCACCTCTGGCCCTAATGATTCATCTGTGCACCACAAACCAGCTTATTCCCTGTGAAGAACTGCTGGCGTTGCTGTCTGTTCCCCTTGGAATGTACCCGAAAACTCTCGCTCCGAGGTGGACCATCGTGACAGAGGATCCATTTCCAGGTTATCCTAGAGATGTTCTCAGGTTGAGTCTTGGGCTTACAGATTCAGGATATAAATTCTAAATGTACTGACAAATCAGTAATGCTCACAGCAGAAGACACAGATGAGAATGTTGACAGGTTAAATTGGCTGAAAATAGTAATTACAAAAACTCTGAATAATACAGAACTGTATGGCTTGGCAGTTTTTGAATTTACGTCGAATGTGATTTTTATTTTGGATTTGAGAAAATATCACGACTTTTATGGGGTGGACTGGTTTACGTGTTTCAATGAGCAGTGTGATCTGAAGCTTGAGCTCCTGGTGGGACTAACGGGACTGTGAAAATGTAGAAGACTGGAGGTGATCTCCCTGCTGTTTGGAGATGCTGTTGTTCTCTTAGTTTCAGTCCAGTGAAGATCCTGTGACCCAGATCACCCTCAGGGAATCGCATCACATGACCATAGTGCCAAAGGTAACATTTACTCATAATGCAGGTAATATGCCTCATTCAGGACTCCCTAAGCAACCACTTGTCCAATACAAAGTCAAACTAGAGGTAACCAAGGATTCTCTGAAGAGAGACAGTACCAAAGGAGTCCAGTCTCAAGTCATGCAATGGAGCATCCATGTTTCGCAGCCATACAGCAAAACAGGAAGCACCAAGACTCTAAAGGCTTGGATCTTCATCCTATTGGGACCGCCACACACCCCTTTCCAGGGACCTCATGACCCCCATGCTCTCCCAGTCCATCTACTGACTTTAAAGGAAGAGTCACCAGAGACATGAAAGTCACTGCTGAGGTAAGTGAACCTCTCAACGCGGTCAACGTTCTCTCCACAGACAGACACTGCTGATGGCTGTGCCCAAGAGGTCATTAATGGCCTGAATCTTGTTTTTTTTTTCAGGACACTTGCAAACCCAGACACTCAGACTCCTTAGGCAGTCTCTCGAGAGTCCCTATAAGAGCCTCAGGTTGGGAAACTCAAGATCAATGACTCTTTCTTCAGATTCCTCACAGCTGCTGGACCCTATGACCCTGCCCAACACCCAGTCCATGCAAGCACTAAACAGAGTAGGAGCAAGAACACACCCCTGATGAACCCCAGAATCTACTGGGAAGAGCAGAGGTTCTGGCTCCGCTCTGCACTGCATTCACAGTACCAGTGTACAAGCTGGCCATGATGTACAGCAACTTTGGGGGGATCCTGAGAACTCTCGGGATGTCCCATGGGGCAGCTCAATCAACTGAGTAAGTTTTCTTTACAAAAATCAACAGACTGCAATGAAACTCTGCTAATATTTGCATTTATGCTCAATGAGACCACTCAGTGCCAAGATGTGCTCTATGGTAGACTTCTTATGAGTAAAACTAGACTGCTCCGGTTGCTGGTAGATCAGCAGCTGGTCAAGGATCCTACTGAGGATGACCCTAGCAAGGACTTTACCCAGCACTGACACCAGTGTTATCCCTCTGTACCTGCTACAATCCAGAAAATCACCCTTCCCTTTCCGAAAAGGGACAAGAAGTCCTGATCTTCAGTCAGCTGGAATGATGTTTGTCTCCCAAATGGAAGCAAAGATTGCTTGTAATCTTCACAGCTAATCAGAAGATCAGCCTGAAGAACTGTGGACCCAGAGATGTCCAAAGTCCTAGCTGGAGAATCAGCGTCAAACAGCTACTCAAAGTAGCCACCCCAGCAGGACACAACTGCAGTGTCACTGTAAGAACAGCTCCATCACCTGTCCTGAGTGTGACTCTCTGAGGAGCGGTTTTGGAAGTGCTTCGATTCTTCTGTAAGCAGGATGTGGGTCACTAGACCATTGACAATGTGTCACTTGCTCACATATCACTCTACCAAATGCCTCTTTATCTTCACAGCTGTCCTTCTCAGTTCCTGGTTCAGACTGGAGTTGACATCGAGCTGTACGCTGCGACTCCTGTTGATAATATCCAGGGTGCCTTGCAAGATGAAATACCTGGGAATACTGGCAACACCAACACAACACTCAGCAACCCTCAGGATCTTGTCATAGAATGTCTCCCACATTACATTAGAATTGGCAGTCACACTCAAGTCAGCAAATTCCTCACACAAAACACCATGAAATCTCATTAGAAACAGCCTGAACTTGGAGTCTGGCCAGGTCCATCATCATTCACTAGTAGGTAGTAGCCTACTGAACCTAAGCTGAATATTCAGAGTGGAAACAACAAGCCTGTGGTCAGAATTTATAAACTGAGCACTTCTGTAGACTCTGTAGCTCTGTAGGAGCCTCCAGCGTCTGCCTATGGGGATGCGATCGATCTCCTTTACTGCTCCACCAGGCCATGGCTCTTTTAGTTGAGGAGGAGTATCTCCTCTAAGTGAAGGAGTTCACAAATGATGCAGTCGTTAGGTGAGAATTATGGCTGCCCAGTCTCTCTACTTTTCTATCTTCGTCTATGGTCATGAGCTGTGGGTAATGACTAAAATAATCAGGTCATGAGTACAAGCAGCCAAAATGAGGTTTCTCCACAGAGATATTGGTCCATGATGAGATGGATCAAAAGGAGCCAGCTGTGGTTTTTTGAGCAGACCATAAGAATGTTGCCTTTTTGGTTCCCAGAGGAACTGTTCCAAGCACGTCTTCCTGGAAAGAAGCCCTGGGGCCAAACTGGGACACACTGGAGGGGCCACATCTCCCAGCTGGCTTAGAAATGCCTGGGACTGTCTGTGGCCATGGAAAGAGATGTGGGCTGAGTGGTCTGGACCCCATTCTTACCTTTCTCGTTCGTATCAGCAAACTGAAGCTGGTAGCACGTAAAACGAATGAAGCGGAATGAAGAGGGAGAAACCGAAAACACAAATGTTGTGATGCCGGCTGGGAATACTGTGTTTACACCACCTGTCGAAACACGGCCCAGCTGCCTCTTTCATGCTGGGGTGCCAGAACATTGGAGCGTTGGATCATTTGAGTGTTGGGGAGCTGGAGCTTTGGACTGCTGGAGAATTGGACCCCTGGAGTATTGCAGTGTTGGAGTGTTGGACCATTGGAATGATGGAGGCTTTGATTGTTGGAGTGTTGGAGTGTCATAGCCTTGCATGACCCTCACAATCCTCAGAACTGAGCTGCTGCTGGGCTCATAATGAACCATAGAGGTGATTCAGCAGTTATTAATGTGCTGATTAACTGTTTTACCAGGAACAGGGAGAGTTCAGAAAAAGGAGGCATAGCTGCACATGAGCAGCGACAGCGTGTTACTGTGTCAGCGTGTGATGGATTTAACGACAGACATGCTGATAGATCACAGCTCCTTGACCTTCAGGGAAAGAGGCCATTTATAATACCAGCTGACAGCTATGAGGTGCCAGGAAAAGCTCTGAATCCCTCACCCCCAGTGCCTTCCATGCACTTAAACACGTCTACAGGCCTCTTCATGAAGCAAGGTAGTGGTAAAACTCACTTGCAAGATGTGGCAGTAAAAGCTGTTTGAAGGGTTACCATGGGGTCTCCAAGGGAGGGCTAATCTGTCCCTGGCCTCCATTACCAACGTGCCAGCCGCTCATAAGCTAACACTAACAATGCAACAAATGAAAAACATCCTTCAGCTGTTGCCCCGGGATACCATTCATTAGTATTTTAGAGGCACAGTCGTTATCTCTGTCATATTGGCCTGTTAGCTAAAGTGTAGCGAGGTTTCATTCCCAACACAAGGGGAATCCAGGTAAGCTGAGCGCTGTCGGCACGGCGACAGCTCCCAGGGGACCCTGTGATGAAAATCACTTTCCCTCGACGTGCAGTCTTTCTGCTCCCTCGACTTACAGAAGCACAGTGTAGTGCTTCTCCTCTGGCAGTGTAGCAGCGTGTGAGAGCGCAATACAATCAAAGAGAGCTCCAGAGATACAGAAAGACCTCCCCAGCACACGCAAAGATACGCTAATGTTAGCAGCGAGAAATTTTACAGGCTCTGTGTGCTAAACCGGGCCAGAGAATGGCTCAAAGGAGAGAGGCAGAAGAGCAAGAGACAGACGCACAGGAGGAAGGAGAGGAACTGACACCTGGGCTCCGGATAGACAAGCCAACTGCACGCGGGAGGGTAACGCTGTGGCTCACACTGCTGATCCGCGGCAGGGTGCCATGTCTGGCGGGAATCATTCTGCAGAAATTCTCCTGTAATCTGTCTGAAATTCATAAATTTTGTTCTACAACATGCAAATGTAATTATAGGCAAGTTACTGTGACTGGTATCTGGCGATGGAGTTATGCTGCTGTGTTTCCTATGGTACATTGGGTCTCGGGAGATACCATGGTGCTGTGTGTGGGGGGGGATATCATTTTAATATCACTTCTGCCCTTCCCCCCGCCTTATATGCCACGCCTGGTACCTGAGGGTCTTCCTGTGCATGTCCTCCTCAGTGATGCCCCAGTAGGTGAGCGTCTCGTTCCAGGCTGGGTTCAGGCAGTTGTGTACCGTCCTGGTCTTCAGCTTGTTGGCCTGTGGGTGGCAGAGCAGGGGAGGAGGGTTTTTTTTTTTGCAGGGGGCTCCCCCAGTTGCACCAGCTAAACCACTGCTCCTCTGTTAATGGACACCGACCTTGCAGGCCCCGGGCAGCAGGTGCAGCTTCACGTAGGGGTCAGCCAGGCCATCGAAGTCCATCGGCTTAAGACCCTGCGGGGAGGGAGAGTAGTTGTGAACCTGGGACAAACCTCCGCAGGCACCAGGGGCGAGGGAGGGGGCTACAGCCAAATAATCACCCAGGACTCAGTTTTGGCGTCCAACCTGCATCTCCATCTGCTGGGCTCCATACCTGTATGTACCTGCATCCTCACCCGTGTGTAAGGGCACATACGTGTGTCTGCCCCCACAACCTGGCACTCACAGAAGTAGTGTAGTAAAAGTGAGGCGGCTTTAATACAGTTGAAAACCTCTTTGCAGCAGCAAGCGGCCATTGTGCATAAGAGCCACAATTATATGCTTACTGGCTCAACCCGTTAATTGTAATTATCCTCTCCATTCCTGTCAGCACATTAACTCTGCTGGGCAGGGCTGTGTCAACTGATCCCACGGCCCGTACGGGGCTCCGACTGCGTCTCTGTTGGCGGACGGACACGGCCCATCGTTCACATCATCTCCTGTGTTCCACAAGCTCATTCATCACTCAATTTGCTGTCTCGACACCCTCGGCGTGCAGGAGTCTGCAGTGCACCAGTGTCCTCTGGCTGGGTGTGTCTCTGTGGGCAGCGATCGGGGCTGGTACCTTGGCTCTGAGGATGGTGCAGTGCAGGGAGCTGGTGTGTCTCCTGTACAGCAAGCTGAACTCGAGCGCCCCCAGTGATGCTGAAAGACAATGGAGGTTCTGATTCTGATGATGATGCAACCCTACACAACATTACACTGATAACAGGGGAGCCCGCAAACACGACTCGGCGATCATCTCACTGCCGTCGTCGCTGTCACAGCTGTCCGTTTCCATGGACGTATCCGCTGCCAGTGGGGCCCCGCCTCCTCCCGAGGCTCCTGCCATCAAAGGTGACAGGAGGCTGCTGGCCACTGCTGCAGAGGCCCCACCCCCAGGTGAGGGAGGGGAAAGACGAGGGAAGTAGGCGGAGATCTGCCTGATTGGCCGGATGGGTCCGGGGCACACATCAATGGCCATATGCTCCTGGATGGACACTGTCAGCTTCTTCACAGTGGGCGACTTGGACCTGGGGGGTAGATTGTGGATCCCCACCCAGACACAGAAAGAAGACACTGTGTCCTGAGAAGGTGGGGAGTAGCTAACAGGAGAGTAGTTAGCAAAGAAATGTCAATGACATGCAGGGAACCAGTAAGCAAACCTGAAGGAACTGGGAAATCCCAGTCTGAGACTTGGGAAGCCTCATTTTCTCATTAAAAATAACTATAGTAATTATAGTACAAGATACACAACATCTTCATCCATTCATGCTTATAATTGCTTATATGTACATATATGCATGTATGTATATACAGAATGTACAGTATTGTACAAGAGTCTTAGGCGGTCAAAAGAAATGTTTAAAGCTGTTTATCTGGGTAGTAAGTGCATATGTACTCAGTAGACAATTTGACATTAGAATATATGCAAATTAAGAGTAACACAATAAAAACTAGTACAAATATCTTCTGCTCTCCAAAAAGTCACTGATATCTAGTCGGATGGCTAGATGTACACCGCTTCAGTTCCCAAACATCTCCTCAGGGGCACCCCAGCCATCCCATGTATTTATTAAATTTCACCACCAGCTCAGTTAATTAACTTAATTAGTTTAAAAGAAAAAAAAGTTGATATATAAAGTTGAGATATTGATGAGTTATATGAGGTGTGCTAGTGGTCGAAAAATACCTGGGTGTGTTGTATGGTTGCCGGAAATAAAGGGGTTGAGTTTAGCTGAGGTCTTGGAATGGCTACACTGACACACTTTGACAAGCACGATAGCATAAGTTTACACCACCATAAAGACACAACATAAACATTTAAATATCATTTTCTTTGGCTGTCTTAGACTTTTGCACAGTAATATATATATATATATATATGCATGAATCTATGTGCAGTATGTATGTTAATACTCCAGGAATGAGTGAAGATGGAAGGTGTGAGTAAGGTGGAGTCTGTTTGCCATCGCTTTTCTATCCAGTGTGTCGAATGTGTCACCAGAGAAACTTCCTGACATCCAGCACCACAGTCCCCACTCCTGCCTGTCCCTCCCTTCCTCCATCCCTCTCTGTCTCCCCCAGGTTCGAGCCCCGAGCTTCGCCTCACGCTCTGTCCTGCTCCTCGTGTCCCTCCATCAGCCCCTCTGGTTTCTGGCTGTCTCCTTTCTCCCTCTTGTCCCTCTCTCCATCCCTCTCCTGTATTTGGATCGAAAGAGGACAGTCACAGTAGAGCAGCGGGGATTGGATTCCTGTTCCAAGCAGTGCACTTCCTGTCACCTGCTGTCCCAGAGCAGGTGGACACAGGTGACAGTCCCCCGAAGTCCCCTCTTATTCACGGAAAACCGAAACACAGTGGCAAGGGAGTGAGACAGAGTGATGTGGAGTCCACATCTGAGTGATGTGGACACTCCTTGGAGTACGCAGCACCGTAAAGTGCAGGACGGCACCTGGCAGACAGCCGGACAGCAAGCGAGCAGGAGAATACCCAGGCGTACATCGTCAGGACACCGATATGCAATAATGAAATGCCGGGCTATATACAACCTACTGGGAAAAACAGGGAAAAAGAGGCTGAAGAGGAAGAGAAGGAGATGAAAAGGAAGAGAAAAAGGAAGGGGAGGAGGGAAACAAGACAGCGGGATGGGTGTGGAAGAAGAAAATTGATCAGCCAAGAGAAGAGGAAGATGGGTGTATATGAAAAGAGATCCAACAGAACAGAGGCGAGCAAAAACGCAAACAGCACTTCATAATGACAGCAGGAGGATGATTTCTGTCCTTACCTCAGTTTCAGCCTGGAATTGAAAAAGTCCCTCAGAAATGAACGAATCCACGAGCAGAAGCTCAGCGTTAACAGGTAGTTAAAAAAGAGGGAATGTGAACGAGGGAAGCAACAGGCAGGAGGAGTGAGACTGGGTCCTGACTGGG
>JAODJW010000045.1:4344905-4355913 GCA_026777045.1 Hyperopisus bebe
TATAAAAGAGTCACAGTGGACCGTCACAAGATTCATCGTGTGACCGCATCCCTTACACCCCCTCCTCTGCTGCACCCTCGGTGTCCAAATTGGATTTATTTTACTTTCAAATATACGCCGCCGCTCCTAGCAACCAGCAGCCGATTGGGTTAACATGATTGCGACAACAGCGCCTTTTTTTCCTCTTTGGTCATCGCATTGACTGACGATTGGCCTGTCCAATTAAAAGTTGAAATAAAGTGACCTGATGAGATTGGCCTATTGGCGATTGGCTATTTGCTATTTGTGGGCGTAGACACTTTCCTGTACTGGTATGTTCAGAATAAGGAATTACCTCAGCATCGCTTTGCGCGGTCAACGCTTATCTCCGGAGTCACAAGCTTATATCGTCACGTATTAATCAACCATTTCATCTTGATTACCCTCTGACAATAATTTACATTATTACATTATAAACGTGTCCACAACGAGAGATGCGACATCGTGAAGGACTGTATCGCATGTACCGACCGAACACAAATGGGTGAGTAGAGCAGGTGAGCGCGGCTAGACGGGGCCGGGGAACCTTGAGGAGGGTTTACCTGGCGCGGTGTCGCGGTCGGGGGTTGATTTGGTACCATATATGTGGCAGCATAGATATGACGCTGCAAAACCAAAATGTCTACTACTCACCTTGCCACTAGAACCATTAGTGAGTCACCCTTTCCTCGGCGTCCTTTCGGTGCTAATACCAACGGGAATTCCCCCCTCCCCCTACCACGGTTGAGCAGATTCTTCATTTGCACCTCCGGTAATGTCATTGGGGTGTAATGAGTTCACTTATGGAGAAGCACTATACCCAGGATACGTACTTCATTTGTGTACTGGGACCACATGTTGATATCTCATTTCCAAAATATGTGTATAGGACTCAGAAGTGGCACTGAATGCTGCAGTAGAGTAGGGTAAATTTCTGGGAGAAGTACTAGTGTCAGTTAAACTTGACGTTAGTGGAAAAGCCTGACAGTTTCATACCGTCTAAACCCAAGACTCCAGCTAATGATCAACAAGATAGAATTCCCCATAAACTACTGGACATGTTTTTGAATGATTCACTCAGAAACTAAATCTGTGTGGCCATTGACAACTCCACACTGGATGCGCAAACACCCCTTAAAGGCATCCCAAACCTTACCAGGACTGAAACTGCTGGACACAAGAATCAAGAAACTCATCTTAAAGTCTTCACCGTCTATTCTTTTATTTACTACTTCACTCTGTAATCCTTTCCTTAAGAAATTCAAGTATTTGTTGATAAAACAAGCAAAACAATGTTTACATGGCAAGACAGAAAATATCAGAAACATTTAAAAACAGTGTTCATTATCAGAATCATAATGTTAACACAACTATCAGGTTCTTTAAGGAAACAAAAAAAGTGTCACATCTAGGGTCATTTCTAAAACTGGAGTCCCTCCTTTATGCCACTTTCCTTCCTCCTCCCCCCCACTCACACCCACTCACTCACACACACACACACACACTCACACACACACCACTCTCCCATCTTCTTCTGATCTCACCCCCACCCCACCCACATACAAAATATCAAAGTAGGATAACCAATCAAAATCAAAACTGCTCACAAAACAAATTACAGATTCACAGACAAACTAAAACTAACAAAAAAAATGTACAAATATCTGAAATAATTAAATCACATCCTATAGAAGGTTCATAGCTAAAACTCCAATTGCACACCTGCCAAATTAAACCGTTAGGAGATCCTTCTGAAGAAGGGTAGTTGTATAAAATGTTTGCGTTCAGTATCAGAACACTTTACCCATAACCCCCTCTGGTGGGGAATGGAGTTCAGTGCTGTTTTCACAGCAGCATGACATGCAAAATTTCCTCAATCCCCCACCAGCTGATGATGGCTGGTAAGGTCCTTCATAAACAGGTTAGTTCGCCCAGGCGCATTTACGGGCAACCATGTGTACCTGGCCCAAATTCTGCAATGGGGAAGAGGAGCCCTGTAACCCAGGCCACAAACGAACAGTCAGCAGCATTTTCTATCATCTCATCCACCCGTTTCCCCCTGCGGGCTCCCTGTTGTTACCGTGGCTCCTCTAATCTTCAGCGTCAGGGAGAGTGAAGCCTTACAGTACAGTGTAGCTCAGCACAGCGTATATTACAGTACAGTACAGAACAAGACCAGTATTGCATATACAAGCCAGTCTCCTTGGAGGTTTTTTTGTTTGATCCCGTGAGCTTTGAGGTAATGACAAAATTCACAGCAGTTTTGCGCTGTATGTTCTCCTATGCTCTACCCACACACACACACACACACACACACACACACACCACAAATTAAATGTTACCTCCATATACTGAACAGAGTTCAATATACGTCAGCAAAATATTACGAACAGCACAGTACATCAGAATGCTTTCATTGGACTTTGATTACATGAATGTATAATTTAACATTAAAACACATGGCCACAACCATAGCCTACAACTAAATTTAGAGAGTAAAAGAAAATGTATTATAAAAACCAAACTAGCAGAGGTTTCACTCCAGGATACAAGATGGCCTGACACGTTATGCCAAGTCAACTAACAGTGTTAAGAATGAGCCACAGGACCCTCAGATACACCTCAGCACAGTGAACACCAGTGATCAGCCACTCCCCAATACTCCATTTTAAAATCTTCCCCTTTAAATCTGTCACACAGATTTAAAGAGTCCCTTTCTCAAAACAGTACATCTCTCAACGAGTGGCAAATTTAATCAGTGAAATGAGCCAGAAAGCAGAGATGGAGAAATGCAGCCCTGAAACATCAGCATAGCACATGGAAGCATGGCCATGTCATGGTCCTCCATGTCACATGCCAGATGGCCATGGGGTGAAGCACAGGAGGCAGGTACAGCAGCACACAGCACAACAAAGAACTGTGCTACTCACAGCACAGGTTGCTTACAAATCACACTTCAGCGAGTAAAGGGGTCAAAGCTGAGTTGAGAGAGTGGTCAGTGGCCCCAGCACTGCACTCCAGTCCTGGCACACTGGCCCTGGTGTCCCTGCACTCAGTTTAGTTCTAAGTCCAGATGCTGAGCTTGTCCGTTTAGTGAGCTGTGCACTTTCATGGCAGAAGCAGCACAAAAAGCAGTTACCATCTTATTCCACATCCATCCTTCCGATCATCATTTCCCACTCCCCTGCTCCCTCACTGCCCCCTTCATCTCTCCTCTTTCCTGGATACTTTGGAGGAATGCCAAGCTGTGGACCTGAAAAAGAATAGAGCGTTACCCCCCCCAACCTACCAACAGGAGAAGGGTTTCACCATGGCCGGAGACGTCATGGGTGATAATGTACCATGGATATTGTATGGCAATACAGACACTGACAAAACAGTGACAATGGACAGGGAGCATTTATAGTTTGGATGCTGCTGTGGAGACAGGTGTTGCCCCCTCTTTACCTGATGAAGGTCTTGAAGGCGGCGCTTTGGGGGTTGATGCACAGGGGGACACGTTTACCCTGCTGGTGCTCAGTGATGAAGCGGTGGATGAGCTCTGAGGAGGGAGGGAGACATACAAGTGTCAGGAAGGCTGTGGCCCTATGGTTCAGACAGCAGCGCGGCCCACACACCTTTTCCTTGCCACACGGAGAGCAGGCTCTGTTCGTAGCTGTGGCTGAAGGGCCGCTCAGCTGACGGCTCAAAGTCACGTGTGTAGACCCGCCCACTGGGTACTGAGTAGCAGCACTGGCACATGCAGGTGTGGTAGCGCAGTCGGCCCTCATCCAGGTAGGGGTGCGATAGGGCGTCACTGCCGGAGATTCGCTTGGCCTGGTGGATGGTACAATAAGCAGTCAGGACCGGGACTAACACAATTTGGACCTGTGGAGCATGTAGACAGATTTAAAAAAAGAAGAGTGCAAAGCAGCAGAGCTGATCAACAACCCCTCACAAAAGCATTTAAACCAGGCTAATTAACTACTCACAGGATCAAAGACCAGCATTCGGCACAGCAGGTGAACGGCCTCATGGGTAGCACCATCGGACAGCATGTACAAGACTGACAGAGAAGGCTGGGGAGGGGGGGGGCAGTACGTGTCAGACCAGTTTCACCACTCTTCACTACTACACTTCTTGCCTATCAATTTTTTTCTGGGGTGCACAAAGGATCACATCTACGTCAGACAAAGAGGCTGTCCCAAATGAGTACCCATAACAATCCAGAGTAGGCAGAGCCATGGGGCTTTGGGTGTGTGTGTCACTCACCGGTTTCTGGGGGCCCCTCAGGATATGTGCCCGTGCCCCCTCACAGGCAGATGCCATGGCTGACAAAGGGGGTGTGCCCAGAAGATCTGTGATGAGGTCCAGCTAAGGGGGGGGGGGGGTTTGACATCATGAGGACTCAGCAGGAAAGTAAAGTGCTGCATGTGGCATGTCATACACTAAAGGGGTGTCACCATTGCCACACTCACCATATTTTAGTTTACTAAACTATTGTGTTAGAAACCAAGGGACCCACCCACACCCCAGCCCAACCTGTGAAGTACCTGCTGGATGGGGGTCTGGGCTTGAAACAGGATACGCCGTCCCAGCAACTCAGCGAAAATGCAGCCCACAGACCAGACGTCGATGGCTGCGCTGTAGTGCCGGCTGCCCATAAGAACCTCTGGGGCTCGGTAGTACTGTGTCACCACCTCCTGGGTCATGTGACGAGATGGGTCCGGTTCTTCCACCCGGGCCAGTCCAAAATCACATATCTGAGACCACAGGATGATTTGGGAAATAACATTTCACTACAAAACAGGAATGTGATTTACAGTGAAGTTGACGTGACATTGAGTTTACACTCATTATAAATCTATAGTTACCACTGTATGTTAGTCAGCAGGATGACTGCGTGAAATGAGGACCCCATTATAGCATCTAGAACGGAGCAGCTAAGTGACTATATGGACACTCAGGAGAGTGTTTTCCCACACTTTCAAAATGAAGTTTTAGGATGTGTTGGCAGGACAATAGCAGAGTCATGCCGAGAACAGTACCTTTAGAAGACAGTTGCTGTTGACCAGAAGGTTCCCAGGTTTAATGTCTCTGTGCAGGATTCCAGCAGAGTGCAGGTACTTGAGCCCTGGGGACCAAGGTAGCATCACCATTAACGTCACGTCACTTGCATACTATACAGGATGTGGCCTCAATTGATTTCACATACAAGGTTACAGAATCCAGTAGTATGCTTTACATCCTTTGATTTCCGTACGTCACCAAGAACCATATTAAATGATCACGAGATGCACTTATTTTCAGAAACTACTCAACATCATTTATAAACAATGATTCACACACAACACTGCAGCAGAAGGATAATGGATTCTCTGTAGCTCTAAGCATTTGAAGCACGGTTCAGCTTAAAATGGAGTTCTGTACAGGACTTCAATCTTAATGTCTGAGAAGGTCAGGCAATTATTCTGACAGATGAAGAATTCTATTGTATAATATAGCAGTGACCTATTTCTGGTTTATTTTTAACCCCAAACCAGAGACTGGCTCATAAACCCAAAACTGATGCTCCAAGTTCAACCTGATTAAAAACCCACAAATGTCACTTTCAGCGAAATAAAGCAGACTTGACACATTTAAATCTGCACTCAATTATCTCCCAAATAACCAAGTGGATCTGATAAACCCTCAAAGGCTTTGTGTATCACCTCACCTCTGAGTATCTGGTAAAGGAAAACTTTCACATGGTCTGTGGTGAGCGGCTGTGGGGACACAATGACCTTATGGAGGTCACTCTGCATCAGCTCCGTAATGACATAGCTGCGAGGCCTAGGTGAAGGAAACACACTGCCACTGCATACAAAATATGACCCAAGAGGCCATGGTGGGGAGACTGTCAAGAGGGATAGCAGGGAGAAACATATACTCAACATAAAACAAGTAAAAGGACAGTCAGAAAGGCAGGTAAACATGGGAGAGGGCTTCTCAGCAAAGGATACATTTCCTCAAAGCAGTCAATCTGGGGAGGCTGAAGAATATCAAGGGCTGACAGAACCTGCAGAAACAGCACAGTCATATCTACACCCTTACTTGGCTGCACACACAGCTCTTAAGCTGTACACAGTCTGGGTGGATACCCAGGAACACACAGCACATTACAGCATGCTGTTCTCCATTTCTCTGTATTGTTTACCCCCTTTCTGTACGTGGCACAGAGCCCAAATTCTCACATTATCATGTTTGAAGAAGCAGAGCATCCTTAGCTCCCTGAAGACCCTCTTGCAAGACACCAGGTTCTGGAAGACATTAGGCATCTTCTTCAGAGCCACTCTCCTCCCATCTCGGGGGTCTGTCACTGACCTGGGGGAAGAAGTGTTTACAGTAATATTGCAGTGTTCCTAAATCCTGGGACACATATAAGATAAGATCATGCAAAACACACTTGCACGAATGAGTCAATGAGGTCAAATGGAGAACCTATTTGCATACCAGTAGACATTTAAATTTATTTGGATACTCAATTTACTCACCAAACCACACCAAAAGCCCCATATCCAATAGGTCGATCTGGCTCCATTTCAGCGGGGCTCGGCACCTCGCTAGCGGTGTTGCTATGGGGCTGTGGAACAGCGGCTCCTCCCCCCGTACCTCCCCCTAGCGCAGCCGGGTGGCGAGGGGTTCCGGCTGGCGCAGCGGGCCCACTCGAGCTCGGGGTGGCGCTGAGGCCCGCCGAGGTAGTGCCGGTCGAAGAGTTGACGCAGAAGTATTTGTGGCCTAAATCAGCCCCCGGAAACAAGTTGCCGCACACGGACTGGCGGCTGGTACCGTGAAACGCCATTTTAAATAGCCAGTGATTAAATCACGCCGACGTTTTGTACATTACAAGCGATAAAACGATGCAGGGGCTCGTCGATCCTTTCTGCAAGACGGCCGTCTGCTGCGGCTTGGCCGCTCAGCCTAAAGCAGCGGATGTAAACAATGGCCCATCACTGCTAACGCTAGTTAGCCTTGCGAGGTAGCCGAATGGCACATCCACGGTCCTTTAAAAGTCGCCACACGGCGTATCAGGGTGAGACACTCCCCGAAAGGCACAGTCTGTGTCTGCGGCGTCGCACGGGCAGCCGGCCGGCCTGAATCGGGCTCCACGGAGCCAGCTAGCTAGCCGGTGCCATGGCCGCTAGCTAACGCCCGGCACAGCACACTCATCTGCGGACGGCGCGGCTGAAGAAATGCTCCAGAGCATCCATGTCGGTTGTTTTACAAGCCAGTCACGCCATTGTCAAAAGCTAACGGACGCTCGAAACTGACAGTTTAGGCTGATATTTAAAGTGATTATCGCATTGTTAGCATCTAGCAGTAGCTTCGAGCAAGTTTCGCGTTGTTCCAGTCAGAGCAAGACCCTTATAGAAATACTATTTACCCGCAGCAGATGACCCGGGTACCGCTAAGTGCCCTTAATTATTTTAGAAAGATCTTATCCTGCTCTGTAAGCAGACATCCTTTGGATAGCAAGTTACGGTTCCAATGACCTACTTTTTCACCGTAGAAAACGTCGAGCCGCTTCCACCTGAATACCTATAAAAACGACACGAAACCGCAGTAAACTGCAAATGCGAGGCGTCCGTACTACGGCGGGGTACAGACGCACCTACAGACAGCCCCACTCCAGCAGCAGCAAGTTCAGGCGACTAGTGTTTCATTTCATCACACTCATCTCCCGGACTCCCTCAAAATCAGCTGTGTGCAAGAGTGGCCGACAGCATATGAGGGAGAGTGATGGTGGGAGGAGAAGTTGGGGGGATGGAGGAAAAAAGCGAAAGATTAAAGAACAGCGGTGGGGGAGGGGTTCCTCCGATATAAACAATGGAGGCAAATTGGCAGGGTTCCGTATATCGCAGAAGTGCTTGGAGACGGATTACCGCGTTATTTCGCCTTTTGGGTGAAGGGGAGGCACATATGGGAAACGCAACAATACATGAAATATTTTGGCCCTGCATAAAGCGCTTCACCCGATAACACGCCGCCGTGATGCTGTGTGATTCACTGGGCGCAGAACCACGCAGTCAACGAAGGTGCAACCTTGATTGGTTATCCTTTACCGTGATTCTGTGCAAGGATGCAGCCAGACACCCAACCCAGTGTAAATGTTATTATTATTGATGCAGCGTTCATATATACAGGGATTAATACATAATATTATAGCAACACAAACACTGGAGTGGCATTAAACAAGCGTTAACAGGTACAGATGAACCAATGTCACACATCCTGACACACGTTCACGATATAACTTTTCTGTTCATTTTAACTTAAGGCTAACAAATTAACATCAATAAGAACAATGACTGTAGAAGGCAACTGACAATAGCTTAAATCTGTATGTACATACAGACGTGGTAAATTTATGCAGGTCCTCCGTATTTTCAATTTACTGATAATAATAGTGAGTAGCTCAGGGTAAAATAGTACTGCAAAGAACCAGTCAGAAACCCATTAAAGTATTTCAACAGAGGTGGACAGATTACATTGAATACAGATCTGATCAAATTCACTCCCAGGCTCCCATTTCACTTCTGTCTTTTGCCACTGTTAATGACTGAAAAATGAAGCAAGGGCTTTCTGGTACCATGTACTGTATTAAAATGTATTTTAACATCTATTTGTTTATTCTTCTTCTCCCAGTAGACCGTTACCATCATAGCTGGGAGAAACCCTCAACCAGTCAGTGACGAAGTACAAGACATTAAAAAAAAAATCCAGACGCTACATTAAAATATATACAGGTATATATATTAAAAAGTCAGTTACACTATGTTTGACAAAGCCCTAACTAGTTATCAACTGGTACCTCTCCAGGGGAAGCAGCCCCTTTCAATAAGAAGTCGTCCTAATGCAACTTCGATTTCTCTATTATTTGAAGTGATCATTTTTGCTGTGTTTGTGAGTAGACCAGAGTAGCTGACATAAGTTACCTATCAAATATTTATTAGAAAGAACATCAGCCAGAGATCTGCCTGCTAAGCCTTCCTAAGAGAACAGGTTTGGTCCAAATGTAGGATTGAGTCCGTACCATCCAGCACAGCTCCATCTCAATTGTCACTACCTCCACCGGGCTCCAGTGATGTCATCGCATTGGCAGGCTCATGGAAGGGCCAGTGAGATCTGCTATGCTATGCTACGCTAACTGGCTGAGTCTGGATCCAAAAGTGAAAAAACAAGGCAGTAAAAATGAAGGAGAAGGACCCTCATGTTGTGTGGTTTAACATCCTAATAGAATATGGGGGCAGTGTGTGGCTCAGTGGGCTAAGCCTGTGTGCCTGTAATCAGAAGTTCACCAGTTTAAACCCAGCCTCAGCATGTCTGTGGGTCCTGGAGTAAGGCCCTTAACCCCCAGTTCCCCGGGCACTGCCATGGGAGGCTGTCCTTCACGCACAACTTACTTTACAAAAAAGAGCAAGTTGAGGGAGGTATAAAGGTGATTTCCCCAAGGAGATCAATAAAGTATCAATTATTATTATTATCGGAGCCTACGGAGGAGAATGGTGAGAGTGCAGAATGAAGAAGACAGCTCATGTCAAAGACACGCCATACGTGTGCAGCAACTGCCAGCGCTTCACCTGTGAGTGTGCACACACCTCTGTCTGTATCTTTTTCCTAGCGAGTGACTGGCTTCATCCTCCTATTTCTCTCTGTCATCTCGTTCCACCCCCCCAGCCCCGCTAGCTGTGAGGCTGGGGGGCAATCCCAGAGCAGTCCGAAACCAGAAGTCCCACCGCACCTGTGCTCCCGCATGCGCTGAGGGACAAGGTGCTGCTGGGGGCCGAGGTGGTGGGTGGCACAGGACTGGTGGCAGCTTGTGGGTCGCTCTGGGCTGTGCGGTGTGTGCCCATGTGACCCTGCAGCTGCGTGGGGGTCTTGCACTGCACCCCGCACAACTGGCACAGGAGAACCCCCCCGGGGCCAGTACCCCCAAAGCCGCCCCTCTGGCCCTCGCTTTCCTTCCACTCCTGGCCATGGTGCTTCTGAGCGTGGACACGCAGGTACGTCAAGGTGGTGAAACCTGGTCCCAGAGAAAACAAGAGGAGTTACCAGAGACACTTGCAGACTGTGCACATGGTCAAGGCCCATGCCAAGAAATAAAATGAGTGAAGCAGGCCTTGCCAATGGAACCCAGAACACACAGCCAGTCTGCGTTTGACACTGACATAGGGCTGCACGATTTGGGGAAAATATCGAATCGCGATTTTTCTGACAGAAATTGCGATTACAATTTGATTTGCGATTTAATTTTTTTATGTCAAGCTTCAGTTCAATATTCAGTGTGTAGTAATTTTAAAACATATGACGCAGCATGAGATACCATCAATATTAACTGGTCTATATTCTAATGCAAGGATGAGAATTTAAAGATGTGATGTGTCAAGTTAAATAAAGTAATAATGAAAACAATTGCAGCAAAAAGAAAAATAGCGATCTTGCAGGTAACACTTTAAACGTAGTGTGCATTTTATAAAATGTTGATTAAATAGAAGTCATTTATTGGTGATTTCATGTTGGTCGAAGTTTCCGCTTTTTAACAACCGTATACGGTTATTGTCTATACAAATCAATTCGGGTGAAACAAAAAATGTATGTGTTCATGGCTGCAGACTCTTTCAGATTCGCACGCAAGAAATCTTACGGCAAATCTATATTCCATTCTGAACTTAAAATTAGCTCCATCAAGCACGTTATGGCAGTTTGCAAACCCTACAGACTATTTACAAGGTAATAAAACTTAGACATGTAAATGTGTGTGCAGAACAGAGAACAGAAAATCTCACTCCATGCAGCTGACCAAAGTTGCCAACCCTGTATTTTTCGCGTCTCTTTTTGTGTGTTTTCTAAATAAGACCGCGTGCCCATACCCAACTGTAATAGCAATTAAAGTGATCTATTCTTTTAGTATTTATGTTAAAGCAAGACTTTTATTTTATTACTGTTATGGGATTAATCTTTGGAAACACTT
>JAODJW010000045.1:4356013-4370783 GCA_026777045.1 Hyperopisus bebe
GATTGGTGAGAATGACTGTCACACAGGGAGCACGGCATGAATTTGTAAAACTATTCTCACAGCAGTTTTAAACCCTGAGTCCGACGTGCTGTATAATGTATATCCTAAATTGCGATTTTTGCAACTTGTTAATCGCGTTGTTTCAAATCATGATTTCGATTTGAAACCGATAAATCGTGCAGCCCTACACTGACATATACGTTCAAACAGGGTTTCAATAAATAATAATAATTGATACTTTATTGAAATTCTCTTTATTCCTCCCCCAACTTGCTCTTTGTAGCCACCTGTTGCAGTGCCCAGGTAGCTGGAGGTTAAGGGTCTTGTTCAAGGAGCCTGCAAACATGCCGAAGCTGGGTTTGAACTGGTGACCTTCTGATCACAGACAAACAGGCTTAGCCCACTGAACCACATGCTGCCCCACATATAACAGCGTATAACAGAGCTAATGATCCTATTAATCAGCAGCGGAACACATTCTGAAGTGACTTTATCAGTGGCTTAATGTAATGGCTACACTCATGGACTCATTCCTTGTACTTGAACCTCGCTTGAAATCAGACACATGCAGCATAGATGGTCTCCATCCGTCTAAGTACAGATATTTTATGGGTTCCCCTGAACTAAAGGTAGCTGATTATGAGAAAGACCTCGGTGTGTATGTTGATGCTTCCATGTCCCATTCTCGCTAATGCAAAAGGAGACTAAGGGGGCACATGATCCAGGTATATAACATTCTAACAGGTCTGGATGCTGTTCAGCCAAATGGCTATTTCAATATTAGTCTAAATACTAGAACTCGTGGCCATAAGTGGAAATTAGCGGGAGAACATTTTAAAATGAATTTGAGAGAGCACTTCTTTACACAGCGTGTAGTTCGAGTATGGAATAGTCTTCCTGTTAGTGTAGCGCAAGCTAAAACCCTGCGGTCGTTTAAATCAGACCTCGATACGATTTTAACGACTCTGAGATATTAGTTAAGTTCTCCCCAAACAAGCTTGATAGGCCGAATGGCCTCCTCTCATTTGTAAATTTCTTATGTTCTTATGTATGTCTACTTGGATACAGAAAACAAAGGCAAACTTACTGCGGTTACAGAGGTGGCAGGAGTGGTGCTGCGACTGGTCGTGCACTCGCATGTGATCGGTGATATAGGCAGCAGACAGCAGCTTCCCGCAGATGTGACACGGCACCTTCTCTTCGTGCCGGATCATGTGAGCACGCAGGCGGTCCCGTGTGGCGAAGGCCGACTCGCACGTCTGAACGCCACGCCCAACGCAACCAGAGAGCACATGCGGTGAGACATGGACAAGTGGCTCATTTACAAACACAGGTTACGGTCAAGGACCAGAGGGTAATCGAGCAGTATAGAGAGAAGAGTGCTTACCTCACACTTGAATGGTCTCTCGGTGGAGTGGACTTGTCTGACATGGCTGTTGAGGTGGTCCGGCCTGAGACAGCAGAAGCAGCTAGTTAGACAGAGCAGGGTCCGAAGTCCCGGGGGTGGGCTAACATGTGAAGCACACGCCTGGACAGCCTTACTGTACCGTGAGAAGCCCTTGGCACAGTGGGGGCACACGTAGGGCTTCTCAACACCACCCTGGTGTGAGCGCACATGGTAACTCATGCGGTCTTTCCGCTTAAAGCGCTGCTGGCAGATGGGGCAGGAGTAGGGCTTCTCGTCTGAATGGGACAGCCGGTGCCGATTCAGGTGGTACACGTCCCGAAAGGCCTTTCCACAGGCTTCGCAGGCGTGGTTCTTGCGTACAGGGGTTGCGCTGGTATTTGGGTTTGGCTGACGCTGTGAAGTGGGGGACAGTTAGGGTTACTGTTCTGTCCAGTGCTCTAAGGGCATCCCCTACAAGTATCAGCACCTGCTCTGATAACGTGCAGGGTCCAAAAACTGGGCTGCTTAAATGACTTTCGGTGCTGACAGTACGCAATGATCCCACCATTTTTTAATGGCAGGCTTTTCTCATTATAAGTTAACAAAATGGCCATGATCAACGTTTAATGTCTGACATGCATGTCAAAACATCCCCTACATGGCCAATTAGCACAATTTCACAACAGCCTGTTACACTGCTGCACACATATCCTCATAAACCAACCTGCACCATTGCCCCAGTAACCACGACAGCTGACGGAGGAGGAACAGATGCAGCCATGGTGACTGCTGCTGTGGTGATAGATACGGAAATGGGTTGTACATCCTGGGTGCCAAGAATTGGCTGGTGAGGGACAGACTCAGAAGTGGGATGGGGAACAGAGAGGTGCAGCAGGGAAAGAGGGACAGTGGTCCTCCCTGCTCCAGCTTGCACCCCCTTCACACTGTCCTCCCTCATCACTCGATCCTTCATTCGGATGCCTGTGTGGACTGACTGGTGCCGACGGAGGTTGTAGCTATTCTTGAACTGTTTGTTACAGAGCGGGCAGATGTGGGCAGCACGTGAGGGACGAGACACCGGTTTCACTGAGTGAGAGAGAAAGAGAGAAAGGGGGAGGAAGAAGGGGGCAGTCAGCTCCAGCCAGAGCCCAAATTAGCAGAGCAGGCAGTGAGGCAAAGCCACCTGGAGGCTCTCCTCTTCACCCCTTCTCACCAGGTAAAGGTTCCTCATTTAGAGCAGCGGTGTCCACCGTCGAAGGGGGTGTGGCTATGTGTTCAGTAGGCGGGTTCTGCACTGATCCCGTAAGTTCTGGGAGGAGATCTGATTGGAGAGTTGTCTCTGCTTGGGTTTGGGTAGGTGGTGTCTTAAAAAGGCCAAAAGAATCACTTAAAAACTCTGCAAAACTCAGAACCCTGGGACCTTTTCTGTTTCTACATGCACACTTACTACCCGTTGTGTTTTTATTTTAACCATACGGGTCTCAGCGTATGATTATTTTGTTAGTAATCTGTTCATTTGAACATGTCATTTAGACATATCTGAACTTCAGAAAAATGCAACAGTGCATGTGAGATTTTATTTTGACAAGGCTCATATTTGTATTCTTCAATAAAACGCGACGTCGGCTCACGATATTCATGCAATGGTCCAACATGCGTTCATATCAACGGCGCTTACTGACAGAGAACAAAGCACAGCATGCGATTTTCCACAACTCACCTGAAATAAAAAATTACTCCAAGCCGCATCCATTTTGAACTGTAGTGAGAGTAATAGTTATCAAAAATATTTTTGCATATAGTATTATTAAACAAACTCGTGGTTTGTCCGTCTTCGTAATACAGTCCTTAATAAGGGTTCATAACTTCAAGCTGCCGACGGAATAAAAACATCATTTCGTCCAAGAGTATAACGCATTAAAATTTAACTGAGTAAAATGAACAGCAAACGCCAGTTCACCAGGATATTACCGTAACCGCTGTTTTCTGTCAGCAGCCGCTTGCTAGCTAATATTACTGTCACAGCTTTCATTCATATCAACTTAAAATATTTTCCCTACAATTTTCCTTTGAAAGTCCACATTATTAGTTTTACTTGACTAACCTAACCATTCGGCCATCTGCCTAATAATAACCAGCGATTGATATTGGCTGGTTAGGTAGAAGACATTTTGTTTTTAACTTTTGTAAGCTGAGCCACACGAAACCCCCGCAAACATTAAATACAACCAAAACGAGTGCATCATTTTAACTGTCTGGTCATACTTCAGCTAGCTAGCTACCAACACAAGGCATAAGCTGTTGTTCATTCAAATCATGCAAAATGCGATTGTTTGTTAAGTGAAAAATACATATTAATAGATTTTAAAAGTTACGAAATATAATTAGCCTTTTCCCTTAGAATGCTCTTTTAGAAAAAAATGTTTGTTTTATTTCAATTTTATATTATCACCGCCAGGCCGGGCGGGTGTTTATTAAAGCCTCGGTGTTGCGTGAAGTCTTGGCCCCGGCTAAAGCGCTCCCCTCCGGCCACAACCCGTCACTCCGCCTCGGGTGTTCAATTGAGAAGATGTCATCTTTCTTTTTTTTTCTATCTCTCTCCCTCCCTCCCTTTTTCCTTCTTTTCTTTTTTTATCTCTTCTTTTCTCCCCCCTCAGTTTCTCCCTCACCGCGATGTCCCCCTTATTTTAAAGGGAAAGTATTCAATCCGCTCGCCCCCCCGCTATCAGTCGGCCTCCTTCACCGCGCGCGCTGCCGTCACCTTCCCGCGGCCCCCACCCCCTCCCGTCGCGAATTTGGCCGATGGAAATTGTCGAAGTGGAACACCGCCGCAGCTCAATAATAATAACCCATTTTGCAGCTGGTAAAAAAAAAAAAATCACGCTAACCTGCGCAGCAGCTGAAATATGTGACGGCAAATGTTCATTCCAGCCCTGTCTTTGTTAATCAATACACAATTACTGAGAAAATGCATTGAATAACAATAGTACAGGTATATTTGCAACCCGCAACTTTACGTTTTCCCTTCGTGCAAACTTAATACAGCTTAAGATCCGGTAATTCTGATCAATACGTCTTTATTAGAGCAGGATACAGCATTTTCACTTCACAGAATTTCAACAGTACTCTTCTATTTGCACGACAGGCACCCAACGTAAAAATAAATAAATAAAAAGATGAAAACATGTAATTTTTCTCTACCCAGCGTTCTCAAATATCATAACTTAACAAATAAAGCTCACTCCTGTCACAGAAGCAAATATCTATAATCTCTATAACGGAGCAAGTTTTGTGCATTCATAAAGCGTAAAGGGAACAGACTCGGATTGTCACTCCCGACTGAAAGTCTAACCAACTAGTAACAATCTATTTCTATTACTTAATCGGCAGATCGCATTGGTAACCTTACTCTTTATAAAATGAATGAAGGGAATGTACTCAGTCTTAAAAAGATCTACAAATGACCATAAGTCGAACGAAAATCACAATTACAAATTCATTAATAATAAAATAATGATAAATCAGTGAAATGTGGGTGGAATTGACTCAAAGCTTCTAAGCTGTTCTATGTTGTTATACCTTTTATCCTTCGGGTGCATCATATCTATCGGCCGTCTTCCTGCTAAACCCCGCTTTCCAGTTTAGTCAGCCCCATCAATTTCCGCCCAAACTTTCCCTACGCCTCCCGTTACTACTGTTGTCCGTCTGTGAGTATACGCGGCTTTCCTATGCAGTGCACACCGCAGATAATCGTTATAATTTATATAAGACTTGAACAGATACTATTTTTTCCAATAAAAACTGTCAATATAATACTTAACATAAATACGTGGACTCTTGTATTATGAACAAAAACCATAAAAAGCCAAATATCTTTGTTGACGTGTCACAGCCTTATGTAAAAGGTCCCTACATTTGTCTTACAATTCACCTTTCTTGATTATTTACTATCCACCATTTTTATTTTCCAGGTGCTGCTAAACTGCACCCCCAACCATGCATCTCATTCCAGCCAGTCTGACTGTATCTCAGTTATCCTTTCTTCTTTCCACCTCCCTCTCTGCAAGGTCGATGGCAGCCATGTTCCTGGACGCAGTAATCAGGTGTAGCAGGCTGATCCCAGACTTCATCACAGACACGACGCCACAGACGCCCAGCAGCCACAGAAACCATGCTGCCAGACGGGGAGAACAGCATCACAAAGAGCACCCCATGGAACATGGCATTGGAGGGAGAGACGGAGAGAGAGGGTGAGGCAGAAGGGAAGGAGAAGGAGAGTGACACAGAGATACTGAAGGAAAGAGACAGAGGGGGAGACTAGGAAAGAGTGAGAATAACCAAGGGAGAAAGAGAGGGAGAGAGAGACAGACAGAAGGAAAGACAAAAGGATGGAGAATGGCAGAAGGAAATGGGAGAGAGGGGGATGGACGAAGAGGGTCAGGAGTGACGGCGACAGGCTCACCCTGCGGCTCCTCCAGGAGGTGCAGGATGTACAGGAGGCAGTAGAAGAGTTCATTGCCCATGCACATGAAGAAGAGCACTGGCTGTGGGGGGGTGGGGTCAGTCAGCATGGGAGCAGCATCATCATCCCCTTGGTGTGTGCGTGTGTGTGTGTGTGTGTGTGTGTGTGTGTGTCTGTGACGCTCTTACCCGAGAGGTGTAGTACAGCCGCAGAACAGGGTTCCCAGACAGATCGATGGCCTTGTGGCTAGATGCTCCCTTCATGATGGAACTAAGGAGGGTGAAAGGATGATCATCAGAAGGGAACAACAAAATAAAACAACACGGCAGAGAGAGGAAGGGAGGATGCTTTCCAACCCTGGAAAAAAGCAGCACAGGTCTCAGACTGCACGATTATGAAATACTTTGGGGCTGCTACCTGTGCAGATGCAGCCAGTGACTGGCGACATCCAGGCTCATGCTGAGCTGAAAGAGGAAGGTGAACGAGGGATAGAGCAGAGCGAGGTTCACCAGCAGGCACATTGTAGCACAGCGGTCCGTCAGCATGTCCAGCATGGCCCCGAATTTGGTACCTGCACAAGGGAACACACAAGCCAGGCAGAGCGGGAAAAGTGGAATACAAACCACAGTACACAACCATAGCCAGCCAGCACACTGGCACCAAGTCCAGCACCTACCTTGGTTGAGTGCTCTGGCAGCATGGCCATCAAAGGCATCTAGCAAGGCGCTAAGCAGGTAGAAGAACATCGCTGGCATTGGATAGGATGGCATGAGGTAGAAAGCCAGTAGGGCTAGTGCGATCCGGGCATAGCCTAGGAGAAGGAGCAGACACGGAGCACCACGATGACATTTCCCAGCACAGTGCCAGAATATTCATTTACGGAAACTTAATGTTTACATCACGAATTGGCGCGTCGTTTAACACCTACTACCCGTAATACCGCAAAAAACACAAACCTAGCTTGGACAGCCAAAAGCAGGAACTTAAAGGAGAAAGCTATAGCATTTAACAAAATAAATTCTACAAGCTTCTCCGCTTTACGTAGATACTGAAGGAACCTATTTAAATGGGTCGCGATCTATGTGTAGCGCCAGACGCATCGACTCACCTATCAAATTGGGGACAAACAAAAAAATGTTTTCCTCCGTCATTATAGCAATGGTTTTAAGTTTATATAATACTTTCTTGCTCCTACTGTTTTCTCCGAAACACTAAAACACTGCACTCCCTTCACCGCTCTAGCTCGAAATCAGGCAAGCTTCCGGAGCGGTGCAAACGTCAGTAGACCATCCCTTTAAGGGACCCAGATTTCTCCGGCCTCCATTTTGAAAACGAGAGAGGGACAAGTACGCGGTAGAGCGCCTTTAAATTTGTAGTCCAGACGGAGAACTCGCGCGATGTTTGCCTAAACGGCAAAGAGCTTCTTTCGTTTAAATCAGGGACAGGAAGTCTTATCCAGAAAAGGCCATTGTGCGTGCAGATTTTCGCTGTAACTCCCTAATTAGAAATTAGCTGAAGAGCTCCAAGGCCTGGATTTAAACAGCTGGCCTAAAGGTTATCCCAAAAACTTGCACAAACACTGGGTACTTTGAGGGTATGATTACCTCCCCCTGCTCTAAATCAATTCTTAACCATAGTAACGGAACATGGCCTATGCTTTTGACTTAAGCGTACGAAGTAGAGCATCAAAGCACATACTGGAAATGAGATGTAAAAATACTTAGGTTCTCAATTTGAACAATATCAATGCTAGTTTTATTTCCTTAAAAAACATATGCACATTGTCCAGTATTATCACAAAGTATCTGTCGCCTCACAACAATCACAAAAAATAAGGCTCAATGAACACTCATCAATGTCTATTGTTTAAAATCTTTTATTTTTGTTAAAATTGTTTTGTTAATTTCTGTACAATGAATTCTAAGCCCTTCCCTGTGACTGCAAATGGCTCAGCTGTAAGGCTGTCAGTGGCCTCTGCTTTAAGCCAATGCAGCAAAACCTCCTCTGGCCTTCAGGGCTGCTGCAGTCTCATTGGTTGCAGTGTTTATGCAAAATATTGGAAAATCTTTCAAAATGCATCCATAACCTGGAACCAGAAACCAACCTTTAAGCTAGACATCACCAGCCTCCATTCAGCACTGTAGTTACATACACACACAAGGAGAGCCAGAGTACGCTGCATCCTAAGCACCAGTGAGATGACGTCAGGGGTGCAATTCGACAGTTTGTGGCACAGAACACCAGGCTTGATTTGGCTGACCCATAATATCCTCTGCTCTTTCAGGAATACACGGTTGGTTGGGTGTTTAGTGGCACAATATGTACTTATCAGTCCAGTTTTTCCCCAGTGCAGTGTACAGAAGAGATCTTGTGTAACTGCTCAAAATACAAAAAAAATATATATCCCACGTCCCCTTTGTTTTAGTGTTTAACAAAAAAGCCAGTACATGTATGAGTACAGTAAGATGACTCAAAATTTGCTGGTTTGCACTGGTGACACTACTGTACTCTATAAATATATATACACAGCTAAAATTTTAAACTGTCCTGTACACAATTAATACTGCTGCTAATGTACTACAACCCTGACAATTCACTGTCCAAAAAAATCCTACCTTTAGGCTTTGTGGGGAATTCGGGGTTAGGTAGTCCTTTATTAAAAAAAAAAAAATTAAAAAGGTCTATCACAGTAACATCTCTCACACTCCCCACCTAGTGGTCAACGTTGGCAATAACTTTTAAAAATAAACAAAAATAACAGAATTAGTGCACAAATGTTTCAACAACTCCAGTAGTAGTAGTAATAATAATGATAGTAGTAATACTTACTGAAAAACTTTCCCCCGAAATTTTTCAATACTATAACATCAAATTTATTATTACTATATAAAAGTGTTCAGTTAGTGCTTTATATACATACAAGTACAATATAAATCAAAAGTGTGGGACAGTGAACAATGTTTACTGTCAATAAACCTTTATATATATAACATGTACTGTTATGTATACAAATGCTGTCTGTACATTAATTTCATGCATTGAAATGTGAGCCCCATACACACATCATATTTACATACTCAGTATGCTTGCTATGGAATGATGGGAGCTGTTTTTTTTTCACATTTTCACACATGCCCAGTGCCTTGTGTGGGTAGGAATGGGCCAGGTTTCTGTCCAAGCAGCATGTTCTCGCAACCTTTATGCGAATGCTTTTACTACTTGGCCAGGGTGACACCAATCCATGCAATCCCTTTAAGAGACCTTAAAGGCAGTGGGGAAGTTGTAGTGAATATTTTGAGCCACTGGATGGCAGTGAAGCATTTGTAAAAGTTAAAACCCTTTAATAACAGCTTATTTTCCAAGTTTGTCCCAACCTTTCCCTATATCTATCCTACCTACTTGTTTCTGGTTCAAATTAACTATTATTACTATTAATAATAGTCAGGTTCATGTGTGATCCATCTCGAAGTCAGTATTTACACTGTGTTCTTAGCTTTCTGTTCTTTCCACCTCCGAAGGCCCTATTCACTCCGACTCTCACAATTTAGCACCAATCCCTCCATCTCGTCCTCTCTGTAAACAACATTGTAACTAAAGTATGTCCCCTGCTCTTCACTCAGAGCCCATGTCAGATTCCGGTATAGTGTTAGCCTAAGGTCATCCTGCTGCCACACGCCTAGCCCAGCGACCCCCACCCCATACCCTGCACCCCCTCTATGAGTAGGAGAGGTGGGAACCATTGGATATATGGGAGGTGACCGAGGTGCTCCGGCTCAGCCCGCCCTCACCAGCCGCCGCTCCACCAGCTCCGCTTCCGGAGGCCGTCCTCCGTAGAGGCTGGGGGCTGTTCCTCAGGGCCATCAAACTGGGCCCCCTCACAACCAGCCCCCCTCCTCCACTGCCACCATAACCTCCCCCCTGGGAAGAGGAGGACGAGGAGGAAGATGGGGGGGAGGAGGAGGACAGTGATATGGGGGGTGGAGGTGGGGGCGGGGGCAGAAGCGCCAGGGACTGGGAGGAAGAGTGGGAGGACAGGTGTCGAGAATGGGAGTGGCCATGGGACTGGTGGCCACTCCCAGCCGCCCACTCACGCTCCCGCTCCCGGTACAGGTGTGGGGTGCTCTGGTGATGGTGGTGCTGTGGCAGGTGATGATGGTGTCGGTGGGATGCCGAAGAGGAAGAGGACGATGAGAAGTGAGCCCCATCACGGCCCACCTGCCCGTGCAAGGGCGTCGACAACGCCACCATCCCACCTGCCTCGATGCAGCTGTTCTGACTCCGCCAAGAAGGCGGTGCCCCTGAATTCTGGGGGTGCACGCCATGGGTCCAGTGGCTTCTGGAGCGGGGCACGGGCTGTGAGGGCCAGCCCCCTGAGGTGGACGGGGGTGGGTTGGGGTAGCCCTGGCTGAAGGCTTCAGCAGGAATGCTGGTCAGCGCCATGTTGCTGAAGCCCAGCCTCATGCTCTCCGAGTCGAAGGCCTCGATCTCACGGGCCTGGCGTTCCAGCAGCGACCGGATCCGCTCTGAACGTTCATTCTGCAGGGACACCATCTCCTCCTCGATCTGGGCCGATTAGGGAGAGAGAACAAAGATTTTTGTCGCAGAACAACAATGGGTCTCCTTTTAGGTACTTTTTCTGTTGATTTCAGACATGCACTCACAGTTTTTGAGTGCCATCATTTTTAGGCTATCCTGATAGTATATCATTCCCTATTAAGAATGCATGGGTATAATAAAATTATGAAAAATTATTTTATTTCTTTGTTAAAGTACTGTAATTTTGAGTTTACAGACTAACATTTGGACATGTTGAGAGATTCCTGCTCTCTCTCTCCCTCTGATATGGAAAAATGATATCAAGTCTAGCGGAGTCTCAGTATGCTGGCTGCATTCTGCTGGATCCTCAAGAGGGATGTTTCTGAGGCCAAGTACAGCAGAAAAATCACACTTCTACCTTTTGGATGAGTCACTTTGGACATATACTGTAAATACATGTAAAGTGGAGTTTAATTGTGTCACTTAAAATCCTTGACTGATAAGGAAATCCCAATAAGATATAAGAATTTAGCACAAAGAAACTAAGATTCACCTATTTTGATGCATGTGACAAAGAAAATAAAATGTGCTGAGCAGTGTTATTGATTATGAAGCTGTGTGCTGGAATTTGCAGCCCAGCAGACGCACCCTCTGCTCAAGCAGTGCCCGGCGGATGGACACCCGCTGCTCTAGCTCCTTGACCTCCCGCTCGTGCTGCGAGTCCGTCTGCATCTTGATCTTGCTCTGATAGGCGTTCAGCAGCTCCAGCTCCTGCTGCAGCTGCATCCTCAGTGCTTGGCACTCCTCTTCCTGTGTCTCGTCCAATCGCAACTGTGAGGGGAGAAGAGGGGGCGGGGCAGGCGGCATCAGCACGAGGGGGGTGAGGCAGGGGGTGGGGTGGGGTTAGCCTTTAGCATGCTGCGGGCAGCCCACTTCATGGCCTCACCGTCTGGCTACCTCAGGCGGTCCGTAGACCGCCCTTCTTTCAGCTCCTGCCTGACCATGAGCCCAGGTCAGCTGAGAACTTAGCAGCCGCCCCCAGAGTGGGTGGGGCCATCTCTGCCTCTCTTCGTGTCTGTGTGCTGGGAGGGGGGGTCGCTTGCCTTACTCACAGCCTGTGTGGACAGCATGTCGTTGATGGAATGGTCGTACTGCTCAGCCAGGATGGCCAGCTTGCGCGTCTGCTCCTCCTTCAGCCGCTTCAGGATGGCCTTGTGCTCCGACTTGGGCGTGCTCTCCAGCAGGTGGTTCCTCAGCGCCTTGTACTGTCGGGTCTGAATCTTACACGTGTCCTGGAACTGCCGCTTGATCTGCAGCTCTTTGGACTGAAGACAAATTCTGATTCAGCGAATTTGTCACTTTACCATCATAGTCCTCCTCCCTGTCCTGCCACCCACATCACAGTCTCCACCCTACGCCCCGCCCACATCACAGTCCCCCTGTCCTGCTATTCACATCACAGACTCAACCCCATGTCTACACCCATATCGTATTCCCTGTTCCACATACAGCCCCCCCGCCGGTCTCACCTTGAGGCTCTTGGGCTGCTGCCGCACCTCGACAGCGTGCTTCTGCCGTAGCTCCTGCTCGCGCCGCTTATTGTACTCCATCTGGTTGGTGAGCTCAGTCTGGTGCTGCGTGCGGATCAGGTCGGCCCGCGTGCGCTGCACCAGGCCCAACTGCCGGAATTCCAGCTCCTGCGTGGACTCGTGGTGCCGCAGCAGCATGGCGCACTCCAGGTCCTTTTGCGTCTGACGCTTGTTCAGGTCCTAGGAGACGGGAACATGCATTCAGATTTACACGGAACCTTCACCACCACGTCCCCTGCTGGCCACTGTCCAACATACTTCTCTGAGCAGATCCTGCTCCAGGTTGTGCCTGGCCAGCAGCATCTTCCTCTTGTACTGTCGACACTGCAGCTCATAGTACTGCCTCTGTCTGCGTAGCAGCCCTGCCTCCTCCTCCGCCTGCACCTGCTGCAGATTCTCCTTCTGCCGAACCAGCCACTCCTGCTTCTCCCGCTTCGGGGTCGACTGGTTCTCACTCAGCTCCTGCACACACAGGCACAGACGTACGGTCAGGTCTGTCTGATTGGATCCAAGACCCCCCTGAGAGCCGTACGCAGACCTGCACCTCCGTACCTCCTTTAGCTGCTCCTTGCGCTGCCTGTACTGCCGCTTCTGGGAGTCCAGCAGGGTGGAGAGTTCCTTCTTTTGCTGGGTCAGGATGTGCTGCTGGAATTTCTTCTCCTCTGCCAGTGCAGCCTTTGTCTGCAAATATGAGACGAAGGTCAGCAGGCGGCGGTGGGACACCAGCCCCGAGTCCTGGACTGCCGGCTTACCTCTTTCTCTAGGATGGCCTGGTGCCTCTTGCCCAGTTTATCGCTCTCCATGGCGAAGCTGCTCCTTTGCGTCTCCAGCTCCTTGTCCAGCCGCAGCTGGTGCTCGTCCATCTCGGCCTTCAGCTTGTTCTCCAGCGCCATCAGCTGCTTCTGGTGCTGCCGTCGCATGCGCTTGTATCCCGACATCTGCTCCCGCAGCGCGGAGCCTTGCTCGTGCTCCTGGATCTGCCGTGTCACCTAGGGGACGACGCAAGAGTAACCATGGGGTCACAGAGATGCCACAGGACAAAGGTCATATGGGGGGGGGCTGTTGCCATGACTACCAGAGAGGCGGTGCGAATGGTGGCAAAGTGGTCTGGGTTCTGGTAGTAGGTGCGCCGGCGAGTCGCAGACGACGCCTGCTGCTGGTGGTGCTGCTGGTGCTGCTGTGTGTCCATCTCGGGCTGATATGGGTCATCGTAGATGTTGTCGTGACCCTGTGGAGGTGTTAGGGGGATACGGTGATCATGGCAAGTAGGCACAGGAGGGCACGGGGAGCATGTAAGGGGGGAGGGGCTCACGGTGGGCCGGTGGATGACGGAGCTGTTGGAGGTGACGGTGTGCTCGCCCTCCTGCATCATGGCCATCTCGCCGCTGTCGTCGGACCCGTCCGCCAGGCTGTTCACGGAGCTGCTCTGGGAGCTGGCGCTGATGGACATGGACGGCACCGAGTGCGAGCTCTCCATGCTGTTGATGGTGCCCGTCCGCAGCAGGTATGGCTCCGCCTCCTGGGGGGACACAGACACAGGAGGCGGAGCGGTCAGACATGGAAATGTGCTCCCGCATGCGGTCAAAAGAGGGCAACCCTGCTGCATACCTCCTCCTCCTCGCCGCCCTCCGGCGCCGGTCCATTGGGCGTCTCCTGGAACAGGATTTTCTTCATCTTCCGGTACTGCAGGTTGTCCAGCTCACGTACAGCGTCCTTCGTGCGCGCGATCAAGTCCAATACAACTGAGAGGGGGCGCTCTCTGCACAGGAATCGATGCTGGAAGTTTAAACAAAGAAATTAAATTTCCATTCTCTACGGGACATAGATGGAGAATAACAGAGACAGACAGGTAGAGGGAGAGAGACAGACAGGCTGACAGTGAGAGAAAGTCAGAGAGAGACGCACCTTGAGCAGAACATCAGAGGTAGGTCTGTCTTGGGGAATCTTCTGCAGACAGGAGTCCACAAAGTTTCTGAAGTAGTCAGACCTGAGCAGCAGAGGAAGATGTACAGTGGAGACACGGGCAGCCGAGAATCGGGACGCCACCTGATGGGAAGCGACATGCTCACCAGTGGTTGGACTGCAGCACGGGGCTTTCGTTCTGTGCAATGTGGTACAAGGCACTCATGGCATTCATGTTGAACAGGGGGGGCTTCCTCTCCGCTGGCAAAAGAGCATGTAGTTAGACAGGGAGAGAGAGAGGGAGCATGCCACAGCGGGGTAATAGCAAGAGAGACAGAGACAGGGAGACAGAGACAGGGAGAATGCCACACGCCCTCTTACCCAGCTCAATGCAGGTGATTCCCAGTGACCAGACATCCACCTTTCCATCATACTGCCCTTCATCCATGGCCAGGATCACCTCCGGAGCCATCCTGGGTAAGGGGGAGGAGTCAGAACGCGCGCACACACATAAACACACGCAGACACACAGACAGACACTCTGCCCCCTGAAGAATTAGCAAGGTATCAATCCTTAAATTAATAACTTGCTCAAGGCCAGCAAGCCAAGCTGCCCAGGTGCTGAAGGCATTAATGAGCCTGATCAGATTTTGTTCAAAACACCTCATATGCCACAACACAGCTCGTACAAAATGTCACTCCTACTGCAAGAGGCCACGCCCACCGGCCAGGAAGGGGATACTCACCAGTAGGGGGTGCCCACAAATGAGTTGGCAGGTGCAACGATGGAGGCGGAGCCAAAATCCCCTAGCTTCACCTGACCAGGTTCTGTCAGTAAGATATTGCCTGCTTTCACATCCCTGGAGGGTGGGGGGGGGGGGGGGGGGGGGGGGG
>JAODJW010000045.1:4422863-4434456 GCA_026777045.1 Hyperopisus bebe
GAGCATGGGGTTGGGGGGGGGGGGGTTCGCGGGCCTCCCCTCACCCTCGTAACGCAGCGCCAGCAGCAGTGGGATGCTGGAGGAGTCGGCGGTCAGCTCCAGGTAGAGCGCGGAGCCCTCGCTGACGATGCCACGCTCAGGGACATCGTCCAGGTCCGAGTCAAATTGCACCGGGGACAAGGAACTGTTCCCCCCACGCACAATCAGCCTGGGGGCAAGGAGAGGTGGGTGGGGGCGTGAGATAGATACTGAGCTTTAATTACACAATCAGCAGAGTGAAACACAATCTGGCCATTTTTATAATCGCATATTTTATGCCTTTAGAAGGGTAAAAAATTATGGGAAATTAAAAGTGTTTGTTTCAGTTAATTAGCAGTTACTCCATTATTAAATCATGTTTGTACAAAACTGGGGTTTTTAGCTGGTGCCACATGGACCCCAATTTATACCATCTGTGAAACAAAAATACTGATGTTTTTATACTATTCAGCTGATGAAGCATTTACATGCGTGTTTACTTGAGACCAATTCAAACACAAGTGAAAAATTACAGTGAGTCCTCCAATCAAAAAACATAAAAAAATAACAAAATAATTACAAGTTAAATTGGCAATAACAGCAACAAGGTACTGAAAACATTTTAATGAAGACTCACCGATCATCGTCCTCATCCAGTGCCATCCTCTCAAAGTGGAGGTGGAGCCTATGCCCCTCCCTGGCTTCAATCAGCCAATGACAGCTCAGGTTGTTGGTGGCGCTATGGTTACTGGCAGAGGGGGGTGCAGGGGAGAGGATTCGGCCCACGGTGGCATTTCTGATCCATCCTCCGCATGATACAGCTGGGGCAAGGACAGACTGGTCAATAATGTAATGCTTGTGTTTTAGCATATAAAAGGTTGTGCTATTAATTTTTCAACAATATAGGTGGATTCAAAAAGAATGACTGCAGAATTTTTGAGTGCAGAGAAAGTCTATACTCTTGGAAAAGATTATAGCCATTCGGTTGAGCAAAACCATGGCAACAAAGTATCACTGGAAATGGTGAGAAACTAAGAGGAGGAAGAGAGCCACTAACCAACACACTGCGGTTCCGTAGAGCTCCAGTGAGGCCGTGTAGAGTTTAGGCAGGTGGCTACTTCATGACCTCTGACCTGGAAGCCAGGGTCACAGTGAAAGTGGGCCTGACCTCCAGGATGAAGATCTGTCACTGTTACACCGCCTCCCTCAGGAGAGCGAGGGAATGAACAGGACAGGAGGAAAGCTAAGAGTGTGGGGGAAAAAAGAGATTGCATTCCGTCTGATATTGCTGAATCATACTCCACAAATGCAAACAGTGCCTGGTTCTCTATACTGGACAGACATGATAGGCCTGTACTCAACCTGTAGATGGATGTGACATAACAGGGTTACAGGACAGACATGATAGGCCTGAACTCAACCTGTAGATGGATGTGACATAACAGGGTTACAGGACAGACATGATAGGCCTGAACTCAGCCTGTAGATGGATGTGACATAACAGGGTTACAGGTCATAAACTCCATGACCTGCTCTCCATGATGTCTTAGGTGTAAATAATACTCTAGACAAGCTCATATCTCCAATAAGTCCGGTTCGGATGTGGGGGTGGTGGGTGGGAAGAGAGATGATCATCACCTAGGCAATAACACTAATCCAATGCACATCCCGCATGAAAGGATAACAGTACCTTGATAATGCAGGCTGAAGACACCATGGTTAGTTGGCTGGAGGCTGCGGTAGTAAACTTGCACCTGGTTGGTTGAGCTGCGTATCACCTGACCCTCACTCATCAGTGTCTCATTGGCCAGGAGCTCTGGACCATCACCACCCAATCCAAGTATGGTCAGGGATTCCTCTTTGGAGAGATTCACCTTCTTGACCTTAGGGCAGAAGACAGGGCAGTCTAAGCACCTACAAAGCCCTGACCTGGCAGTACTGTGGACACCAGGCTGGTCAGGCAGGACCACTGTACCTGGATCTCCACCCCATAGCCACGGTAGACGGTGATGGTGTAGGTGCATTCCAGGGGGGCGTACACAGGAGAGGAAGAAGAGTGTATGTCTGGGGACTCCACAATTCCTTCCATCTCTGACAGACTGGCATTGCACTGCACTGAGGAAAGAAAATAAGGGCATGTGGTAGGTTGTGGGTCAAGGGTAGATCAGAGATGAGCTGAAGCTGAGGGAGGTGAGCCTGAATTACGGCACAGAAGCGCACAGTAAAAGCACTCTGCCCGAGGTCACCTCTGGCCCAGATGCTACATATCTGAGAAACGGAACAGTGTGTACCAGGCGTGTGCACCGTCGTTATGGTTGTCGTGGTAATTAGAGTCGTTGTGGTTTCCTCCTCCGAGGGTGATGATGTAACAGCACTCCACGCACGGGGCTGGCCAGCTGATGACGTGGCGGCCGTGGTGAGAACTCCCGGTGACATCATGGTGGATGAGGGCCCTGATTGGTGGACGGGAGGCACAGCCTGCGTGGGATTGGTGGTTGTTCCTGGTTTTAAAGGGAAGACGATGTCACACTAAGTTTAGTGGAAACAATACAAAAGACCAACAGATTATAAGTGCTAACATGCGCCTGCCTCTCACCGGCAGAACTCAGGGTTCGCCCAAGATGCTCTTTGCTAAGAAGAGCTGCATGGATAAGGTCCCCGAGTGACTGCGGCGTCGACGTCGGCGGGCGAGGAGGCCATCTCCGTGAGGGGCCAGCGCTTTCGCCAATGACATCATCCCCCGGTTCACCTGGCACGGCGGTCTGACCTGAGGATGTGGATGAGGTTAGCTGCGTTAGCCATTTAGCATGGAAACTGCGACTGCATCAGACTGAGGCATCGGAAATGAGCAAGAGGGAGCACAGAAACACAGGCTAGTTACCTGAGGACAGGTGGAGCAAGGTGACAGACAGTGTCACAGCAAGAACTGTGGACACCATGGTTTAAGGTGAGAGAGACTGCTACCTAAGAGGGGAAAGAAGATGATGTAAGAGGGCAAGCAAGGAGACAGATGAGAGAGACGGGGGGTGGGGGGGGGGCAGTGACAGGAGGCATAACCTGAAACGGGGAAACAGAAAATATCACATGACCTCTTGTTGGATCCTTAACCGGAGAAGTAATTAACATCAGGGTTATGCCTCAGTTTCACACTTTGTATTTACATGTATTTTAAATATTGTGTGCTAGCAGCATGGCTGCCCCCTAACCCATGTTTGCCGAGTTTAACGTACGAATCACTGAAGAACTACCTTAAAACGAAAAGAATTAATGACGTTATCGAGCATCATATACCTGTTTGGATTTTTGTACAACAGATGTTATAATAATAACGATGACTTCTAAACATAATGATAACAACAACAACAACAACAACAATATTGTATTACATGACAATAATACAGCAATCACAGGAAAAGCGATGGCATTAAGACAGGAACACCAGCACACCCATGTACACAAACAGACTAACGCCGTGGCCCGAGTGCGCTAGTCCTTTTCATTAGCCTTCGTTCATCTATCCCCCATCCGTCCGCTTTGCGTTTTCCGCTTTTTCTTGCCGATTTCTTCCCCTCGGCCACCACCAGCTCATTCCCCCTGTACCCACAGAGACCTGGCGTCTCAACATAAATATGGTGCAAAAATATGCAATGACATCCACCGGGCACCTCATCGCTCTGACGATAAAAACACCGTTTAGACACGCAGTTTCAATCACGAAATGACCGTAAAAGAGGAATAGGGGTTAGAGCGCTATTACGTACCTGTACGAACCGCCAACCCCCACTCCCTCTCTGCTTATAATCCGCCCGTTAAATGGATTTTCCGTCCTTTAAAGCCGGCTGTTTTTATGGCTCCTCTCCCTTTTCGGCCACCTTTGCCCCTCGGTTCCGCACTAACATGGGGGAGAGAGAGAGTACCGCGCGTAATTATGTATCCGCGCCGCCTTTGTGCCCTGGAATGTCGTCCGGTCCGCGAGCCGCCCCACCGATCACGACGCAGCTCACACCGGCAGATGCGTCCGTTCGTCCGCCGCCTCTGACCATCCGTCTTTCCGTCCTGTCTCTAGGCCCCGGAGCGCACGGCCAGGTGGGTGGAACAAGTGTAGCTTGCGGCTTCTTTTCGTATGCCTGACGCGTCCACTGTCAATATGTGCGAGCTTAGGGAATGTGTGTCTTCTGCGCAGGGAACAAGACTCGGTGGCGCCACCCGGCGGCCGCACGGGCGCACTGCACAGCGCCACTCCGTGGAGTCTGCGAGCTGCCGCTCGGCACCAAGAGCTGTCCAATACCGCGGTGCTGAAATACGTTCCTCCAGAGGTATGCTGCCAGGGGCACCGCTCGCCGGCCATCAGCGCACAGAATAACGAGAACGGATACACAGGTAAGGGATGACACGCGCGTTATCGCCCCAACAACGAGGAACTTCGGGATTTTCCGTAAGCGGGGGGCTCGTACTCGGGGTACTCCGGAAACACCGAATGCGGAACAGATACGTGAGTCGCAGAGGCGCAATCCACACGCAGACACAGAAAAGCGGAAAACAGTGGTAAGGGTAACATTTTAATCATATATGTTCATGTGTACCTGCAACAAAAACATACAAAAAAGAGACCCAGCGAACGCAAAGGAAGGAAGATAAATGGCGTCGCTCCCGTTTTCAGCCCGTGTGTTCACATGATAATTTCCGTGTTTGTGTGTCTCCAACTCTCTCCATCACTCTTCCTCTCCATCACGTTTGACGAAATCGACAGTTTCGATCCCTCATACGCGCATAATTTACGGAAACAAATAATGCCTTTTGCGTACTTGTTTCGAGAAACAAATTTTTGAAAAGTCAAAAGTAAATACACGTATTTAACGTAAGTCAGAAAATAAGATTTAGTGGTGTCTGTAGTTGATCCTGCCTGTTTGATCCCGAATCTGATATAATTTGGTCTTGTTTGAGGCACTTACTGTTAACCTCTGTGGAGGAATGAAACAGGTATTAAGAAACAATGACAAGTAGAAATGAAGGAAGTGATTGCAGAAGCTGTGCACCAAAGGAGATGCCCATTTCATGCTTGGTACAGAATACAGTACATTGTAGAGGATTGATACGCAGGAGTGTTTCTATCAATGACGGTATACTTACGTCATGGTTCGCTCTAATCTGAGGTGACAAATTAGTTGTTTGAGAATAATGATTAATTAATTTTTATTCCAATGGTAGGAGCATAAATTTTCAGATCTTTAACACTCCCTAATATGTGGGCAGGAGCAATTTTAGGATCTGGGGGGCTCAGCTTCCAGAAATACATGAGGAAATCGTTAAATGTATTTAGAATAATAATTTTTTTCAGGAGGGTGAGACAAAAAATAGAGTGGCTGAAATTCCCCCAAATAGTCTCTGTGCTCCCTAAGTGAATCGTGATGATGCTTCCATCTTTGTGCTCCCTGAGTGAATTGTGATGATCCCTCTGTCTCTGTGCTTGCTTAGTGAATTGCGGTGATCTATCAGTCTCTGCGCTCCCTATAAGTGAATTGTAATGATCCCTCAGTCTCTGCTCCCTAAATAAATTGTGATGATCCCTCAGTCTCTGTGTTTGCTAAGTGAATTTTGATGATCCCTCATTCTCTGTGCGCTCTGAGTGAATCCTGATGATGCCTCATTGTCCGTGCTCTCTACGTGGATTGTGATGATCCCTCATTCTCTGTGCGCTCTGAGTGAATCCCGATGATGCCTCAGTCTCTGTGCTCTCTACGTGAATTGTGATGATCCCTCATTCTCTGTGCGCTCTGAGTGAATCCTGAAGATGCCTCAGTCTCTGTGCTCTCTACATGAATTGTGATGATTGTTGGCCCTGACGTCCTATGTCTCTCCCCCAGCCCACCAGCTCCGCCCTCTGATCCCAGAATGCATTGGACGCTGGAGCTCCTACCTCTGCCCCCTTGCCCTGAGCTTGGGGCCCAGCCTTTTAGTGGGATACTGTGGACTCTGCTGGTGCTCTTTCTCTGGTACTGCTATCGGGTGGGCTCTGACCCCCCTTTGGCAGGCAGGAGCCATTCAGGAAAACTGAAGTCCAGCTCTGTTCGCTCTAGCCGGACACCTCGATCCCCTGGGGGCACAGCTGGTGGCGCCAGGGCAGGCAGCCGAGGGGGAGGGTCTAAAGCCTCCGGGACCAGCGGCTCCCCCTGCATCACCATGGAACTAGGAGAAGAGGAGGAAGAGGAGGATGCCGAGATGGGGCGTCGTCGTGGTTACCTCACGCCTGTGCTGAGTCACACACTCTTCCCTGCTCAAGCTCCACCTGCCAGCAAAAAGTTGTATGGCGCCTTGCAGGAGTATGCTAAACGTTACAGCTGGGCAGGCATGGGGAGGATTCACAAAGGACTGAGGGACCAGGCCAGTATCTTACACCACCGAGGTCAACAAGCTAACAGCTAGTGTTTGACACGTTTGCTAAGACGACGTCCTGATATTTGTCTTGTAATGTAATTCCTGGAGTTTAGCGGCTCGGTCTTTCTGTCTCTCATTGTGCCTCTCCCCCATTTCTCTCTCTTTCCTGCAGGCCCAGCTTAGCGATCGCTCATCTATCCAGAAGCCCCATCTCTTTTATCTCCCCGATGTTCCCAGCATCCCTTTCTATCCACGTGATGCCCACCGGCACGACATCGAAGTCCTAGAGGCCAACTATCCCATCATCCTCGCGGAGTTCCAGGCAGTGTATCAGCGGGGTGTGGACACCAAGCTGGGATGGACCTATGTAGGGCCAAAGGTACTCAGCGACACACAATAGTCCCGCGTGTCACATGCCTGTCTCATGTGTGCCTTCCCATGTCTCCGATTCCAGTGAAAGATGCATGTAAACGTCACTGTTTAAATTCAACACTTAGGGGGAAATTGTATTTGTCTGTTTACCTGTAACAGGATAGGAGGATGACAGTTGCACCAGCTTGTCAGGCTGTGTATTAATTTTCATTCATGAGCATTGGGCATGCAGGCAATAACAGTCTTGGCCAAACATGTGCTCTAAAATAGGACAATACAGCTGTAGGGGTAATGCTCCACAACAAGTACACATGCAGCCTTTAATAACCAGAAGAAATCAAATTATATAAATAACTATATACAATAAATATAAGTATTTTAACATTGTCTTTTCTCCTTTTACCATGAGAAAAGAAAATATATACTGGCTGTCAGCGTGCTGACCAACTGGGGACCGACTGCCACTCAAACCAAAAAAAAAAAACTATCAGCATATTGACTCACAGCAATAAAATATAAAAAAAATAAATGAAATAGTACAACACACTACGCACTCCTTCAGCCAAACATAAACATCCCTTATTCTATAGATGCAGCGACTAAATGCAGACGCCATTCCTTCCCCCTCTTGTGACACATGGACTGCTCCAAATAATGCCACCCAAGCGCGAAGAGCAGTGCACAGTGACGGGATTCAGTCCATCCTGTTACATATCCGAATGCTAAACGCGGTCCGCTGTAACCCCCCCTTCGCAGGGGCAGGCTGTGTTCCCGCTGTACAACGCCGGTGTCTGTGTGGTGAGGAACTGCCGCTCCTGCCCCTACAGCTACCGCACCCTCCTCTCCCTCCGCACCTTCATCGGCAGCAACTCGCTGGGCGCCGCTGGCTTCTGGATCCTGCGACCCGGTGCTGTGCTGGGGGGGGGCTACGGGCCCACCAACACTCGGCTGCGTTGCCATCTGGGTGAGAGAGTGGGGGGGGCGTTCTCACATGATAGGACGGGGTGTGAATGCGGGCGGACGCAGGGCTGTGTCATATTGCTGTAGTGATACAGACAGTCGGTGACGTGAAAAATCGGTGGAAAATAAAACCTCAGCATTCTCCAAACCTCCCCCCCCACCCCCCAGGGCTGCAGACTCCTCCACAGTGTGAGCTAGTGGTCGGGGGGGAGCCCCAGTGCTGGTCAGAGGGACACTGCCTCCTGGTGGACGACTCTTTCCTGCACACAGTGTCACACAATGGTGAGTCCCCCGAGTTTCCCATAGTGCTTTGTGGCTCTGGCGCCACTCTGCAGCCTTTCGTTTCTGTTTTTATCATATTTTTATCATCACAGAGTATGGCAGTGTAAAATTTCAAAGTAAAACAAATCAACTGCAGGATGAACACAGATTTTTAAAATAGAATCAATGTAACCAAATGCACCAGAACCTCACAATTTTGCTGTGAAGGTTGAGTGTCATCATAACAGTGGAACTGGTTTTTAATACTGAGGATATGTTAATTTTATTTACATGTTGCACATGTGTAAATCAAGTCCATTACCTTGTGCCTCCTGATATCTCCAACTGCAGGTGGAGCGGAAGATGGACCAAGAGTGATATTCAGTGTGGATCTGTGGCATCCAAACATTGCTGCAGCTGAAAGACAAGCCTTGGACTACATATTCTCACCTGAGAAATAAACTACAACTCCCAGAGTGCTCTGTTTTTACAGCCCATTCCTTAATTAAGAGGAAGAGGTATTTTGTGATATACTGTGCTGTTACACAAACATTGTAACCTTTGGGGCAGACAAAAGCCTGCTGTCTAAGGTGTTCTGGACTTTGAGATTCTCGGGGTTTGCAAAGTTTTACTTCCGAATCTGTCTGATATATCTCTGTACAAGACACTATGGACTCTGAATATAGCACCTCCTTAAAACTGTGAAGTAGAACAAGGTGCATTCCTACCTGAGTGAACACATTGTCTGCACCTTTCCTCCTGGTTTTGTGCCTGAACAGTTTTGATGTAAGTAATTCTGAAATACTGTGACATATTCCTGAGTGCTTGTCTAAATCTGTATTAAAAACACGTCTGCTTTATGTGGTTACATAAATTGTGTAAAGATGTATTTTAACACATATCTTTGAAACATATATTCACACTGAGAATATAAAATGTGTCCACTAATGCATGTATAGATGTGATGGAATGTTAATACATTGTTGATAAAAAAAACAAGATATTTTTGTGCGTCAAATTTTTGGCTCCAATTTCTATCATTTTTTTCTATGAATAATGGCAGATGGCCATTTAGAAGTGACAGCAACAGTGCTCTGCACAGAAGCAGCCAGTGGAACGCCGTAATCAGGTCCTTCCTGCAATTCCACAAGCCAGAGCATAGTTACTCCCCTCTGGTGAGGTCATGTGCCCCTATTGATCGAGGCCCTGCAGACCCCAAAGAACCACAGCTTCTGACTGAGCTCCTCCACCCCACTGCCACTACTGGCCTGACCAAGATGCCAAGCATGCCTTTTCATGCCCAGGTCTTTCTCCCTCTCTGCCTCATGGCTACTTACTAACAAGTATATTTTGCCCCCCCCCATTTTTTTATAGCCTGTGCTGTAGTTAATAATCAGTGACAACTGGTTTGCCTTCCCAAAATGTCTAATAATAACACTGTGTAGCGTGGTCCAATCCTCATGTTCTGTGGGACTGTTTGCTTTCAACAACAGCCATGTTTACATAACGTCTATCATTTTGGATATAACCCAACCCATATTACACCAGTACAAAGATACATAAAGACGACAAATCTTATGACTAATATCTGATGACTTGCATAGCAGTGCCTCTCTCACTGTGTTATCACTGTCTAATAACGTGTGTTGTAGTAACTCAAAGTCAATGCCTTGACTTTGCAGTGCTTCTCTCAGTCATGACTAACGTCTTATAACTTGCATTGCAGTGCTTCTCTGCCTTATGACTGTTATAACTAGCATTGACTATCTTTTGACTGTCATGACTTATGTTGCAGTGCCTCTCACATTCTTATGACTAGTGTCTAACTTGCATTGCAGTGCCTCTCACTGTCTTACGACTGTCTTGTGAGTTGTGTTGCAGTGCCTCTCATTCATATGAGTAGCGTCTTATGACTCGCATTGTAGTGACTTCGTCTTTTGCCTGTCTTATGACTTATGTTGCAGTGCCTCTCTCAGTATAACCTAGTGACGCTGCCTTTGTATCCAAAACAAAGAGTTTTAAGATTTTAGCAAAGGACTCCAAAAATTTTGAAAGGAAACAATTTGTACACCATGCACTGTCACCAGCCACAAACTCATCTGTGTCACCGTTAAATATCTATTTTTTTTGTTTGTATGTAAGCAAGTAAACTTTGCAAAGTTTAACAGGGCACAAGTAGGACATATACAAGGTACATAATCCTGAAATATGCAGAAAAATCACTGTAACTGTGTGGAATGCACTTTTCCACAGCACTGGCTACGAGGCTGCAATTCACCAGCGCCTTGCTGGGTCTGTGCTCTGTGATAGGCTGCAGGATCCCCCCACGGTCCATGATTGGATGTATAGACACCTGCAAATGAGTGAACATCTGGAACACCCAGAACCTCAGTGCCCAGGAATCTACACAGAGCTGCTTATGTAATAGACATTTTATTCAGAAATGCTCATTTAAAACGTTGACCATTGTGCCCTGCAGCACATAGATTATATCAAGTGGCCAATTCAGCTGCCATCGACGTATTACTGACATGCACTTTTCACCCACCTGCCCCACTGGCCCGCTGCCTTACTGTAACTAATGGTGCAAAATGGAACGAAAATAACATAAAATGAAAGTTCAGTTGTATTTATTCAGGGTCCTTGGCTAAAAACCAAGGAACCTGGAAAAGTCCCAACATAAACACAGTCAGGGAGAGCTGGGATCCAGGCATCTCCACATCACCCTCACATCGTAACCCAAAGTGAGAAGCAGCCTCCCAGGCCGGCTGAATGTGCCAGGAATGTGTGGGAGGTTCTTACTGGTCGTCTTAAAAATTGCTGGCTTTCGTAGCCGCATTTAGCAAACAAGCACTTTTCGATCATTCAGAGTGACAAATGCCTCTCTGCGGCCATGTGTGAGTATGGGCTAAGCGGGTAAAAAAAAAAAAACATGTAAATGGACAGAGAAATACAAAGATACATGAAGAAGGATATTCAAATCCTGAACAAGGCGTGACAGCTTCCTGTGTGAAAGGACTTGGTGATGTGGCACATTCTGATTGGCCGCAGAACGAAGCGCATTGCGTGGGACTCTGAGGTAAAAATAAAGACTGAGCAAAAAGTCCCATAATCCCACCCCCTTCTTCATTTTCTAATCTTCACCTGCTTTCATCCCTCTAACCGGTCCCTGGTTACGCATCTGAATAGGAGATGGGGTTTAAAAAAAAAAAAGAGATCATCAAAGATCTGATGCACCATCAAAATAATTAAAGCCAAAAATGATGTAATTTCATTTCATCCAGTAAAATCAATTAATTTGACTAAACCAAACAACATGCATTAAATGACCGTGGTGGGTGCAAACTATTGATATTACACTATAGGCTGCAGTAACAACACGACACACAAGAAGCACACAAGAGAGGTGAGTTTGAATGTGCACCTGGTCTAGCTCTCGCTGCGTCTCCTCCTCCATCCTCCTGATGTCCTCCATGGACAGGTCCACCCAGCGATCCAGCCAGCAGAAAAGCTGACGGTGAAAATTGGTGAAGAGCCTCTTCTCCTGCTACTTGGTGACAGTGGGGGGGGGGGCGTGACCTATGCCTCTGTTAAGACAGTAGCAGTA
>JAODJW010000045.1:4445722-4464731 GCA_026777045.1 Hyperopisus bebe
AACAGGACAGGGTGGACAGAGCAGGATTTAGGAGACAGAACAGGACAGGGTGGACAGAACAGGACAGGGTGGACAGAACAGGATTTAGGAGACAGAACAGGACAGGGTGGACAGAACAGGACAGGGTGGACAGAACAGGATTTGGGGGACAGAGGACAGAAGAGGACAAGGAACAGAGCCGGGGAGGGGGAACAGAGCAGGACAGGGGGCAGAGCAGGATGGGGGACGGGGTGGACAGAGCAGGGGGGCAGAGCAAGACAGAGGGGGAATAGTGAATGCAAGAGGCACAGAGCAGGACAGGGGAGGACGGGAGGCGAGTTCGGCCTGAATGGCCTGAACAGCAGCCGGCTAGAGAGAAGCATGTAGGTTGAGCAATGATGCCTACATCCCAGACAGGCTTTCTATATGTCCAGGGAGGAAAACAGTGACTTCACACGTCAGTAAAACCAGAAAGGTGGGTGATACCCAGGCCCCCACTCTCAATAACTGATGTTATGAAACCTCACAGAACCTGACAGGCAACTCTCTAATCACCCAGCTGAAAGAGAGGACTGCAACTGAAGGCAAAAGCTCTGCTAGTTCAGGAAATATTTAACAACTGAGAAAAAGTTTTCGTGTAACATTTTATTTAGTGTACTTGTACAAGTCTGTTATAGCCATACACCTCATACAGAACAACATCACTAATGCCTTTGCATCATACCGATATTCTCACATTTTAAACACTTTGTTCCTTTAAATATGCTGGGAAATATTTGACTGACTGATTTTGTCTTACCTGTCAGCGTGAGGAAATTACACAATGTATTAAAAGTCATAATTACTGGAAAAAATGGGGGAAAAAAATCACTTCACCAAAAAGATATTAAACCTAGTAATATTAATATAACAGTAAGAGAAAGAGAGCACAATAATAATGTGTAGAGTCAGACTACAACTACAGCCCTAAAGCCAGCTTCACCCTGGACATGTCTTCACCCTGAAAGACGCCTAACAAGCCGCCTAACAGCCAAGTCCGGCAGATGCTTCATGACTCGACTTGACTTAACCGTCAAGCACTGACACGCTGTAGATTATCAAGCCACCCTTTTGTCACATAACAACAGGCAGTCATTCATCACTGAGATTCGAGCATTTAGGAGAAAAGCAGGAAGGGTCCACAGTGGGTGTTCCCATCTATCGTCAAACCTTCCAGAAGAGGATGAGGGGATGAGGTGCAGGTGTGTCAACTCTCCTGTCAGAAAAGAGCCTGACCTGATGGAGCTGGAGCAGACAAGGTCCTCTGAGGCACACCAAGATGAGAGAGAGAGAATTACAAATGAGTACAGACCGATGGGAAGAGGCTGCACCTCAACCGCTGGTTCTGGGATGAGAGCTTGAGAGTTTGTGAGAAAGGATAGGAAGAGTAAAAGGAAGAGGAGGTCCCAGTCCCAGTCCCAGTCCCAGTCCCAGTCCCAGTCCCAGACCTAAGGACGACGCCACTGCTGCACTTTCCCGGGCCTAAAAGATTCCAGTCCTTTTTTGCAAAAGCTTGTGTTCCTGTTCAGAATCATCATACATTTTCTCAAAACAAACTCAGTTTTACATCTAAATACAAGCATCTGTTTTCCTCCAAGAATGAAAGTGGAAAAGAAAGCACTCAAAGGTATTGTGCAATAACCGGCAATTGTTCATAATTCTCGGAAATCTGATCCCTCCCACCACCAACCTGGAAAAATAGACAGGCTCTCCTGCACAAACAGACTGAGCCCCCTCTATGGATGGATAGATTTTGTGCGGACCCTGAGTGGGGGCCATCGCTGAGAGGTAGGGTGACCAGATAATCCATGTCAGGGAGGACACTCTGAGCTAGGACAGGAATTGTAAATTACCATTTCAGTTAAAAGGACCTGGATTTCACTTGAGCACTGAGATCTTGCTGTGTGCTAATTGGTCAGTCTCCTATAATCATGCATGTGTCACTAATGCTAATGTGAAACAGCTGGATGAGTCTTTCAGTCAAAGAAACAAACCAGTCAAAGCACAAGAACAGTTGAACTATTTAGCCGAGCGCAGGAGCCTTTCAGTTTGAAAGTAGTTTGTAAAACCCGAAGTAGGTCAAAATGTCCTCCCTGACATGGATTATCTGGTCACCCTACTGAGAGAGGAGGTGGAGGGACAGGGGCTTTGTGTGCAGCCCAGCACAGTAAACTGTGATGGCAATAATATGCTTTTATTTCCTTTAAAATTGTGGCAGAGATTCCCTTGGGTAGGCTCTACAATACTGCCCCCCCCCCTCAACCGGGAAACAACAATCAATAACATTTGTGGAGATCAATGCTCTGCAAAGAGGGCTAGAAATGGATGTTAATAAAGAATTAAAAGCTGCCAGAGAGGCTGGTCGTAATGTACAAAAGTCCACGAACAGAGAGCAGCTGAACAGTGCCACTGTTGCCATCTAGTGGACACACAAAGATACACATCCCTTATGCTCGTGTGTGAAAGGCAGCAGGACCTTGATCCCACAGAGTGCGCCCTGGCGGTAAATATGGTGCTCACGTGGGCTGATCTTCTTGATGGCCATCCGTAGCTTGTTAATAATGCCCATGGCTGAGCTGGTGGGAAGCATGAATAGACGGTGTCAAGCTGAGAAAACGCACCTCCTTCCAAAACAGGACGCTGTACTGGCTAGGTTCTGCTGAGCCCCATTAAGGTGTCAAACCTGCATCTGTAACCACTATGCCACCTACAGATCTCATCATCTTACGCATTAAACAAGTGGAAAAGCAGCAGAAAACAAATGTTGGGGATTTGTACGGAGCATGTTTGTGCACTGGGCCTCTGTAATGATGATGTGCCAATTATTTTTATTAATTTAATTAAGAAATATGTTCAACTGCGATTAGACTGAACGAAACAAAATAAGTGAAATGTTTAAAAACAGTGTGACTTTATGAAGCCATGAACAGTGTGGTCAGAAGACTTTTTAATACTTAAGGACAACGTGCCGATACATCGCGAAGGTTTTGAAACTCCGTTTAAGTTTGCCATCTCTAAGTTAGAATATAGGCCTACATACTCACTATAACGGCCGGCACAACACTCGAAATGCTTAAACCAACAAATACAGCCCACGGGACTTCACTTCCTTGTTTCGATGATTCGAGACTCGAAAAGAATCAATGGAATGGTTCTGTGGTTTCCTTTTGTCACTGAGTATGTGATTGTTTTGAGAACTACACAAGACTACCCTGTCTTCACAGCGGACCCTGCCAACACACGTTTCAAGGCCTCGGTTTCTATCGTGCCATCACTAGTGAGAGCTGCGAGTGAGCGGACTCCCGTCCAGAGTCTCCCCTGCCTTGCGATCTTCAGGCTTGTGGAGAACCTGGGCTACAAGAATAAAGTTTACCTTGGCACTACGGATGTTATTAGTCTATGGCTGTATGTCTCACTGATGATTTGATACGCTGTACCTATAAGTCTCTTGTAACAGTACCATTCATATTTAAACGTCCTCTCCAACTTTAATGAGAAAAAACACATTTCTATCAAAATGCAAAATTACACCCGGCAATAACTACTGCAGAACTACATTACCCATAAGCGCACGCTATCGCTGCTCAAGCGCCCTCCCGCGTTGACATGACGTTAATAGAGGCGTAGCCTATCCGGCATCGCTCAGCTTCCTTAGTGAATGCAAACAAGCGGGGCAGCTCGTATGGTGTGTGTTGGTGGGTGATGATACGGGGCAGCGCGTCGTGGGCTGGCCCGGTTCGACTCGCTCTTACGACACTGTTTGCCCTGCGGAGCTCTGCTTACTCGGCTGGAGGCAGGTAAGAACAACACGACCTTTCATCACGGGTAGCACAAACCTCTGCGTGTGTTTTTGACAAGGCGTTTAGCTGTGTTGTTTTAATCGATGCATTGCTTGTAATTTATGACACCATTATACCTGTTAACGTCTCGGTGCAGATCTTCGACCCAGTTCTGAAATGTTTGGTTTGTTGATCTGTCTTAAAGATAGCCTGCCATACGCGTAGTTCTTGTTTAACCGGTGGCGTACCTGTACCATTCTGTTCTTTCTCGCCCTTTGTTCGAATCAGCCCTGCCCTTTGGTGTGCCATCTCCCCCGGATCTCTCCGTAAGAGCCTCGTAACTACCGTCCCAAGTGACTGCGCCTGGGCGCCTACTCAGGCTTCCATGTCGTCCACCCTACACATCAAATCCAGATGCCCAGTGTATCCTGGCTCACAGACCTCCAGGTTCCCAGTGCCAGATGACAGAGTGAAGTGGAAGACGGAGTGGCCCGAGTACCGGCCAACCGTCTACACCGCCGCGGCCGTGCTAGCTCAGCCGGAGTGGGCTGACCCTGACGTAGGGTGAGCACCAGGGGAATGGCTGTTATTTCACGGGGCAGCTGATGACCAGCTATAGTTGAGCCTGCTTCTCTCGCCATAGATCATTCTGTCCGCAGTTCAACATCCTGGATGGATCAGTAGAGCGCGGGAGCCACGAGGGAGAGTACAGGGTCCTGGACGGAAAGCCGCTGTAGGTGTCATACTCCCTGCACTCATACATCCACATAGCGCCACCATGTGGCCGCTCAGTCTCAGCTCCTCTTAATTTTCCTCTGCAGAAACCCGCATGGCCGCACTGGATTGACTGGGAGAGGCTTGCTGGGACGCTGGGGTCCAAACCATGCAGCTGACCCGATAGTTACCAGGTGGAGGTGCCGTTCCTCCTTTTCCTACTCTTCTTGATGGGAAAACAGTGCACTGACCGGGATGCTCTGTCTGACAGGTGGAAGAAGGATGGGGGTGGCCAGCCCGTGGTGGATCCCAGCTCTGGGCTCCCGCTTCTTCAGTTTGTTTCCATCATGAGGAAGGACTGCGGGGAATGGGCTATTCCTGGGGTCAGTCTGCAAGTTCTCTGTCTCTGTGCACGTGGGGACGACAGCCGCTATGAGCGTCTGCCCGCATGTGATGGATGGCCTCAGGGGACTGGGCGGTGCTCTGGTCCCTGTGGTCGATGCTGACCCCAGCTGTGCGTTTTGCGTGAGCGAGACTGAGCCGCGATCATAGCGCTGTGCTGAGGTTTGGCTCTTTTCCAGGGGATGGTCGACCCCGGGGAGCGCATCTCCCTCACTCTGCAGCGCGAGTTCTCAGAGGAAGCGTTGAACTCCCTGGCTGCCAGCCCCCAGCAGAGGGCGCTGCTCCGCCAGCGCATCGACAAGCTCTTCAGTTCCCCGGGCCTGCAGGTGGCGGCAGCGAGCCTCGTGTGCGCCTTCCATTCATGTGCACGCACATCTACCCTTGTCACATTTCTGTTCCATCCATCACAGGTCTACAAAGGTTACGTTGATGACCCCCGAAACACAGACAATGCTTGGATGGAAACGGTGGCTGTGAACTTTCATGATGAAACAGGTCATTAGATTATATGTATATATTTTTTTTAATAATAGCCGACTTTGGATTACTGTCATGTAAAGAGTACAGGTTTCTAAAAAAGTCCAAGAAATTTGCTGTTGTGTTTATAAAGCTGCTTATTAATGCTGTACTAATGAGTGACTGTCATTGTCACCTTCCAGGGGACAGTGTGAGCGAGCTACCACTACAAGCTGGGGATGACGCAGGTCAGGTGACCTGGATGGACCTTGACTCCACCCTTCCTTACTATGCCAGTCACTCCCACTTCCTGGAGATGGTTGCCAAGGAAAGACAAGCTCACTGGTAACTCCCCAGACACTGTAAATGTGACAAAGGTCAGAACCGGGGAAATGTGGCAGGTTGTGTGTGTGTGTCCACCTGTAAGCAGTGTAACTGTGACCTTGTCTGTGATGGCCATGCTCAAGCTGCCCCCTACTGGTCACTTTTTGGAATCAGGGCATTTTGCTAATTGGTTAGATGTGATGAATGTCACGGGCATTTAAGCCTCACACTTTCCTCCATCATTCAAACCAGATGCAAAATTGATATTGAGATAACTGGGTATATGTGGATACATACACAGGCGGCAGTCAAACATTTGTGTGCATGTGCATGTACAGAGTGTACGTCTTTGTTTCCATGGTTTGTAATCTGTACTGGTTAATGTGAACATCCGTCCTGCTCAAGATGGTTACCAGTCGCCGGCTAAAATAATGAATAAAGGATGAATACAGACATTTTCCTGACTCTGTCTGTCTGGTTCACCATCTTCAGTTGTAGTAGCTTTTAACCTCCATTACTGTTATGAGATGTTCTCCTATTTCATGATGGGGGAGGGGGCATATTGTTCATAAATAGCAAGGGCAGGATAATGGATCATTTTTAAATGGAATAATCCCTTCCAATAAATTTAAATGTTGCCTAAGGTAGAGCCAACCTTGGGCAGTTCTGTTTACCTCCAAAATGCAGAGTTCAGCTGTTGGGAGACTGATGAGTAATAAACACCAGCAAAGGCAGATTAATGGGAACAGACAGCCGTTTTATTCCACAACAGAAACCTCTCTCTATATTGTGTGATCAGAGTTTTGTTTTAACATAAAAGACTCGGACGGAATCACCCTTCCTCAAAAAAACTGCTTCAGAGTGCTAAGAGACATTAATTTAATTGGTCAGAGAATCAGCAGCTTGTTAGTAACAGGGAGCAGCCTGTCAGTGAATTGGCTGCACAGGATGTAAACGGTAAATGGCAGGACATCGTCAAATTCACTGCACGGGTCACAGCGAGCAGAAGTAGTTGTGAACGGGGAAGGAGAGGGCAGCTGAGAGCGCGATGCCGAAGCTATCTCCCACGCTGGCGGCGGCCATGGCAAACTCCCGCTCCCGGTCTCCAGTCTGGGGGAGGGAGGTGCCATTAGAGTGAGGGTGAACGCTGACGCCACGGTCGACGTCGTGCTGCCGGGCATCAGTGAGAGGCGGAGCTCAGAGTAGCAGCCCACGGCATGTCTCTAACCTACTGGCATATCTGGCCCAGCGATCCATCTTTCGTTCTCCATAGAGAATATAAATGATGTTGGGTCATTCCACAAGTTTCACCAGCTCGTGTGATGCCACCGAGCCTCTGGCCCCAGGGTAACTTAAGTTTTGGGCCCAGCTCACTCATGTAACCAGTGCCGTGACCTCAGGGATGAGAACCTGAGTGCAGCCGGGCAGTTGGTGATACCTCAGCACCACACTAGTCTGAATGGAACAGCGCGAGTTCTTTTTCTGAGGGCTGGAGTCCCAGTTCTGCCATCAACCTCAAAAGGACCTCCTTACAGGGCTGGATGTAGAGTACCATCATACCCAGGACAAAGCGATTGCAGATAAAAGGACCAATGGAGTAGGATCACTCCAGACATTTGAGGGAGTGGAACCAGCAACCTTCCGATTGCTAGCATAGAGTCCTACCCTCAGAGCCACCATTCTGCCCACTGGGAAAGATGGCCGGCATTTTAATGCAAACCCACTCACCAGCTACATGCCTGGTTTTATAAATGTTGACTAAAGTGCCTCAAGTCAGCAATATATACACACACACACACACCTAGGAGTCGGTGGGGAAAAGACAGACCCCACAAACATTTCAAACTACAGATGCAACCTTAAGTAGCTGATAAAGTGACTGATGGGGGAGGGAAAAAAGAGACTGACCTCCTTGCTGATGAAATGAAAGGTGTTGACATACGCGGCGCCCCCCAGAAGTCCTTCGTAAGCGACTATCACGAAGACGAGGATGGCGTTGGACAGGAAGTGGTAATAAACCGCGAAGAAGAGCAGCATGGCGTTGATGCACTGCAAGCGAGCAGGCGGACGGGGAGATTAATGGCGTTGGGGGCACATGGGAAACAGAGTGGGAGGAGCCTAGCGGTCTCACCTGCAGCACTGACATCAGCCACACCCCACGGATCTTCACACAAAACAGGGAGGAGCGGGAGACGAACACACCGATCTGATAGATAGTCTGGTACCTGGGACAGAGATCGGCGATGTGACTAATGGACCTTCTCAGAGCATCCAGCAAAGGGAGTGGGAAGGCCTACCGGTACTGACCAGCGGTACTGTTCAGCATGGGACAGGGAAAAGCCTGGAAAGTACAGCAGTTCCAGCTGCAAGAGGAGACAGACATTTCACTGTATTTCCCGCGTCCCTCATGAGACACCATCCTGCCCGAGCGGAATGACGCAGACAGCAGCTGAACGGCAAACTCACCAGGCCCTGGTTGATGAAATACTCTGCGAAATAGACGACACCCAGTGGAATGATAAACCTCAGCAGACCCTGCGGAAGACAGAGGCAGGGCTCAGCGCACCGAGCCGGCAAAGCGAGACGGCACCGACATCCTCGCGGGGACTTACTCTCAAGATGGCAAGTCTGTCTTTGTAGGTCAGCGGGCCCTGGCTGTCCTCTGCTATGGAGGGAGGGTAAAGCACGGGTCACAGGATGGTTCAGGGCTTTCCAAACTCCCCCCCACCTCCTGAGAGCCCCGCTTACCTGGTGCCTCGCCATCCCTGATCTCCTCGTCCTCCTCGCCACTCACCAGGGGGCGTCTCTCCTGGTTTGCGTTCGGCGTCGTCAGGCGACCCTCTTCCGGCAAACAATGCCATTGTGGGAATGAGGCCGGAAACACCAGCAGCAAATAATAGCTGAGACAAAGATATAGGAAGGGCAGAAATCAGTACATTAGAGTGACCTTGGAAAGCTGCTCTATGCTTCCACATTCTACGTGGGTGACAAGCCTAAGACCAGCAGCTCACCTGGCAGCCATGATAATGGGGACCACCAGCATAACCAGCAGGGTTTCCCGCGGCGAGAGGCCAGCTTGAGTAAAAGCTGCGTACAGAAGTGCCCCGGCAACCCCTGCTCCGCCGGTACCGGATCCCCAGCCCCCCAGCACAACCCTGACAGGGAAGGTGTACGCACGGACACATTAGGGAGAAGCAGAGACAAAGACAACCAAGAAACATCACACACAGGACAGGGGGGATTGCTGAGCAACAGTGCTACCCTGTCTACCATCAATCAATAAACCTACTTACTAATTAAGCTTCAGAAAAACTAGAACCACTCATAATTCTTCCAATAGGCCTCATTTGAATTAGATGGATTAAATGACATGCAGTAACCTACCTGGGGAAGAAGACTGTGAGTGAGAGGAAAGACAGCTCTCCCAGCCCCGAACTAATGCTAGCGAACACCACCCCTGAAAGAGACAAAGCAGGCTTACATGAGCACATGACTCTCACTACAGGTATAACTTTTAGGGCAGCGCAATAATTAGTGCACATGCGCAATAATCACATCGCATTTGACAGCAGCTTTGTGTCCATTAGCACAACTCAAGACAACACTACCAAGTTATTTTACACACTCTATTGGTAGATAATAAGTTCTATTTGACTATAATGTAGTTCGGGTAATTTCATTTCGCTCCATTTCATAAACGTCGCGGTATTACTCGTGGATATTTCATCGCTATATGATATCGTGGAGCGTTATCGCATGTACTCGGTATATTAATCATTCTGAAATTAAAAATATGCATTAAGTCAGAGAAAGCAACAGTACCCAGAATGCTCATGGCCACGCTGGAAGAGAAAGACACCAACAGGAAGCTGGCGGTTGCCGTGGCTATACACATCAACACACGGAACCTGTCGAATTAGAGATTTCAAGAAAAATATGTAGATTATAGTCAAGGCGTGCCTGACTGAACAATTAGGGAAGCTAAATGGTAAGAAGGAAAGCGGTTTACCCATAAGGGAGCTGGTGGATAAAGAAGGGTGCGACTGCTTTGATGAGGAGAGTGGGAAGAATGTCAGCCAGAAGTACCGCCTAAAATGAATAAATCACATTTTAATGGATCCCACAGTGTAGCTGCCTGGAACTTCAACGCAATGTCTTTCCAGAGTGCAGGAGTTTTACCGCAGTGGAAACAGGGTTACAGTCGTAGCTGCTGCTGCTGCTATTTCCGCGATCCAGATGATAGGAATGCGCAGCTGTCTGTAAGTCAGGCCATGAAGAGGTGGGGGTTAAATCCTTTCCACCAGAATAGAGATACGTGTTTTTAACGCGTACGTATGTGTCATGTATTTTAAGCAAACCAATATATAAGAAAAACAGAGCCTGAAACAGGGTTGCCAACTTTGGTCAGCTGGCCGGCGTGAGATTTTCTATTCGAGACAAGTCTGCACACATATGCACACACATTTACATGTATGTAACAGTCTCGTTATATTGTAAATACTCTAGAGTTTGCAAACTACCTCAACGATTTCGATATAGCTAATTTTAGGTTTATAATGGAATAATATAGATTCTTGCATGAGTGTCTGGAAGCGTGAGTGTCACGACAGATGCATGAGAGTTGGCAGTTAACCCTGCTGAAATATCAGTAAGACAACGAACCCATGAGTCATAGAGTGTCCTTCCTACAGCACTTCATTGTGGCTATCTCACGTAGGTACAGACGTGGTCAAATGAGACAGAAGACAAACCGAAATTTCCATACAACAGCTTTTTATCTGTGCGTGTGTTTAGTTGACGGAGATGCGTACAGGCTCGGTGCCGTTGGTCTCCTGCTGTTTCAGGATGTCGTGCGCCGCGCTCAGCATCACCACGTAGGCGAAGTTGTTGCACAGCCCGAGCCACCTGCACAGAAACGATGCATGTTTGGGGGTCGCGAAATAATTAAGTTAATCCCGATCTGTTAACAAGCACAGTTCGCTTCCATATACATATTAATACAAAAACCTCACCAAAACCCAGCTATATTCCTCCAGGATATCCAGCGACCTTTTAATAACACAGAAAATTGTGAAACGTTAAAAACAAAGACTTTGACATCCATCTATGTGAGAGAATCGAATGACAGCAAATTAGGCACTGACATTACCCGGATGACACCCAGAGACATGTTAAACCTCACCTTCACTGTCAATGAGCCTTTCTGTTCTGTCCATGATTGAAAAGGTTTCCTTTATCACAGTGCCCTGCAGCAACAAATTAAAATCTCCGTTCACCAAAACTGAGTACGATATTGAGAGGAAGTCTCACGCATCGTGATAGTACATCCCATTTCTTATCCTATTTCACTTTAGTGTTTTTATAAGTGAAAATTAAATAATGTCATCCGGCTAGTAAACTCTGACTTGGGTTGGCGTATCTTCGAAATGCGTCCGACGAAAGTGCTGCACTCGCAATGTTGGTTCCGCTTAATTTTGTAGCCAAAAGGTACGCGACAGGAAACAGGAAATAAAACTAACAATTATATCATTATGTCAAATAATGTGATATGCTTAACCATAATCGTTCCATATATTACACACAGAGAATGTGGAACGGGGTATAATCGCCAAAGCAAACATAAGCAAGAGTACAGGGTGTGATCAATGGGTAATCCAGCAAATTCTGAGAGGTTTGAGTTCACATTTGCAGAGACATTATGCCACAAAAATAAGTATTATAAAAGGACAAAACACAGTGGATGGGGGGAAGAATAATTTATTTTCCAGTGTACAGTATACAATGTCTTATGGTAAAATACATTCCCACAATGGATTTCTGGGCAATAGAAGAAGGCACATGCTTTAGGGAATTACATACACTGCAAGTGAAACGTCACAACTGGCAGAAAGCATGTCCACACCCTGGACGCGTTTACAGACAGGACGCATGGAAGTGGCCATCTCAAAAAATACATAATGTGAAACATTTGACCCTTTCCCACTAAACAGGAACAAGAGGCTCTTTAGTGACTCCACACTTGGAAGAAACAGGAAGTGGGAATGGGGTGGCAGGCTTTGGAAAAGGAGTTGCTTAATTGAGTCGAGGAGAAGTGTGGCGGCTGGACTCGGACCTGGAATGTTCCGGGTTCAGTAGGCGTGGTTGGCCACAAACAAGGACTCTCCTGCTGCGGCATTTTTGTCCCCAGAGGTCACATACTTCCCGAGGGCAGCCTGGTTGTTACACTGTGAGACACAAAAAGGGGGGTGAGGACAATCAGCAGGACGCAGGTGAGCCAATCAGTCAGCTGACAGATGTCATGTGACACTGGACACCCATGCCTGAGTGTGACATACCAGGGCCCTCTTAATGTACTCCTCCTGGCAGGCCTTGCCGTTCTCCTTCTTGCCCCCCCATGCCTTGAGGGCAGAGGCCTGCAGAGCACGGCCGTACGAGAAGGTGAGAGCCCAGGGCTTGTGCAGGGGACACTGGTTGATAGCATTCAGGTTAATGGAAGCCTCCTCCTCACTCTGACCTCCAGACAGGAAGGTGATACCTGGAACAGGAAAGAGGCATGAAACCGGCTCCGTCTGCTGCAGTTCTGATCCTTCTGTCTTTTACACATTGTGTGTGTGTATGTCAATGTATGAAGGCATAGCCTGTGTGTGACTCTCACCAGGAACTGCAGGGGGCACTGTGCGCCGCAGGGCGGTGACGGTTGCCATGGCAATCTCCTGAGAGGTGAACTTGTGAGAGCAGGAGTGTCCAGCTGTCACCATGTTGGGCTTCAGCAGGGTGCCCTCCAAGTAGACGTGGTGGTCAGACAGGGCCTTGTAGACCGCAGCCAGCACCTTCTCCGTCACGTACTGGCAGCGCTTCAGGTCATGGTCGCCGTCAGGCAAGATCTCGGGCTCCACGATTGGCACGATGCCATGCTGAGGAGGGAATCGAAGCAACGGTCACAAGATCTGCGCACGTCAGACTCAGACACAGAACAGTGCTTATGTTAACGGATGGCTCTACTAGTTTATGATGTTTGGATTGTCTTTCCCCTGCCCTTGGCATGGAAGACCAGTAGGGGGCAATGTCTGCCGTCTCTGTCCTTCTCAAATGAGTCTCTGGGCTGAAACAGCAGCCGGGCCACCAGTCAAGGCTTTACGCTTTCTGTTTTTTTAATTTCTTACTCAATTCTAGATTATTTCAGAGTCGGGTTCTGCCTGGCTGTCACCCATGTGTGACTCACCATCTGGCAGATGCTGGCGTATCTGGCCAAGACGTTGGCATTCTCCATGATGGCCAGGCTGGACGGTGTGGTGGGGGTGATCTTCAGCACGCAGCGCCACTTGGCAAAGTCGGCGCCATCCTTCTTGTACTGAGCGCAACGCTCATAGAGCCCGTCCAGGCCTAGGAGAAGCTGAGATGTTAGCATCACCGCATTTCGTATGATGGCTACTTGGCTTCGCATGCATATCTCTACACTGTTTATCTTCGCTGCGACTGTTTATTGCTGATGACTAAGCAGAAATGGAACAGTTACGTAAGCAGAGAGGAAGTGTGGACATGCAGACGGTCCCTCTCACCCTGGGTGGTGGTCTCGCCGTTGGTGCCAGCCAGGGGGACCACGCCCTTGTCCACTTTGATCCCCACCACCATGCCCTTCTCTTTGATGAGCTGGGGGAATAGCTTGCCGCTGTCATCTTTCTGGTACAGCGTCTCGTGGAAGAAGATGACCCCACCGATGCAGGGGTTGACGCGCTCGTCGGCGGTGAACAGCAGCTGCCGGTACAGCCTCCGGTTCTCCTCCGTGTTCTCGGCGTTGATGCTCTGGAAGCGCTTGGCGACGCTGCCTGTAGGGGGCACATCATCAGTGGTATCTCTACTTGAAATGTGACAAGGATACTGGGGGGTTGGAGTGCTTAAACACGTCTGACTGCTGAATCCAGCATGGCCAGAGGGGGGCGCTGCTGTTGGAAGCTGCTCCAGCAACATATCCATTTGACTGGAAATCAAACTCTAAGTCACTTAGAGGAAAATGCAAAGACTAAGCAGTGAAATAAAGAGCCAAATCTGCTGCCACATCCTGAGTCAGTGTCTTTCCTTGTGGGAAAATAAGGTCTCACATCAGGAAAGACTGCCTGCCATCCAAGTTACTCTTAAAAAGATTTCACGTTCATATTTTTATTTCAGGATCAATGCTTAATTGCCTGCTTACCCGTGGATTCATCAGCGGCGAGAATGCCCTTCCCAGGGGCCACGATCCTCTGGGCAATGTCACTGAGCTCCTTCTTCTGCTCAGCGCTCAGGAAGGGGTAGGCGTGCGGCATGGTGACCCTGAGGGTGGGAATGATGCCCCGTTAGCGCCTGGTGGACCGCACAGCGGACAGGATTGTTGTATGACTTCGGGAATGACACGAACTTTTACATACTGAAACAGGTGATTAATGTGGGACAGTCCCGATTTCTTTCGGCTTACACGTTTTAAAAAAATCTTTTAAAAAGGCAGTATAGGTATTATTTTCTTCCCAAGTGTACAATACTGAATTACATTTCGCTGCAAATACGCATATTGTATGTTAATTCACATTTTAATATAACTTTTTCTTAATGTTTTTTTTGCGTTGATAACGAACATTATCTTATTCCGTGGACGTGGAAACCATATATTTGGTCTTACGTGTATTATGTTTTTGCTATAAGTCTTTATTATATATATTCATACATACGGATGTTTTTTTTTTATGAATACGCCTCTGCCCTTGGCATTGCATCAGTATGACCTTGTTATCCTGTTCCGGGAGTTGAAGCTTGAAACCGTTAGTTAAAAGACGAAGAAAAACAGTAACACTTCTCAGCGAACTGAGATGCTTTTACCTAAGATGCCGCCCTTTAGAAAGAAAAACAGTTATGCGTACGAAAAGATGCCGAGACTCACCAATAAATTCGCTGCTCAAAGAGGAAACGTCGAAGTAGCGCCCCGAGGAGAACAGAGGAAGTGAAATGTAACGTGCTTTAAGACCGATATGGAAGAAACTCACATGGTCCCAAAGAGAGACGGACGGGAAGTAGGGAGGGCGCTTGTCACCATCTTTAAGATTTTATTGGTCAGTTAAAATGCGATGTAGGTGGATTGTTCAATCACAGGACAAACGCGTGATGATGGACGTGAGGTCTACGATTGACAAGGCAAACGCAGAGGGATGGGTTAGATTGCGCAAGGGGCGGGGCGAGCAGGGGGGGCGTACATTACATAAGGAATGAGGAGTACGTGATGCTCCGCACACTTTCGGTACGTGCGTGGTATGGTTAAGCGGATGACGATATAGTTTTTTTTTTTTTTTTTTTTTAATACATTTTCCATTTGGCAGGGACGTGTCATAATGGTATTTTACAGCAAAAACTATTTGTTACACTTCAGTGTGACCAATTACACCAAAACAAATTCGGATTGTACATGGCGAATATATCAGATTCTGATAATGATTATAATTACAATTTTAAAAAAGAGCCAATATGGGCTATCGCTGCCAAAACTAATATGTGATTCAAAAACTGATTATGATGGGTGTGTGTAAAAATGGGAATAAAACTTGTGGCAACACTTGACGGAGCACAGAAACTTAGTAATAACTCAGAGATAAAAGATGCGTCACGATTCAGTCATTAATGTAAAGATGAGATCAGTAATTTGCCTGTGTTATTCGTGACTTGTTCCTTCAGTAATTCACGAAGGTTTACAGAATTAACAAATTATAAATGAGACAAAACGTCACGATTAATTAATGATGGATTACCATGAGAGCAGTATGTAACAAACTTAGTTTGTGCTTCATTAATACACAAGTAATAATATAATACTACATTATTTGTGCCCTGTCAAGCAGTGTTACCAAACTTACAATAGAGGTTACTGGAAATTATGCAAACTGTGGAAACTGGAAGGAAAAATCGAACAATTTGTCACAAGCGGGGACGCACGTCACCCCCCTTTATTAGCCCGCAACAACAGAATATAAAATAAACAGAATTATTTTTCCAGAACAATCCCATCACGTGAAGATGAGCACTAATTACAATAGGTCAATCGCGCCCTTGGTTAAGCTATAGATAGCCAATTATAGACTATACATTAAGTATTCATGAATAACATAACCACAAATGGGCTTGGTAGTATGGTGAATTATGCTCAATAAACCCAACCTTAAACTGTCATGTAAAGTCGCTATTTTGTGGCAGGCTAAAAACTAATAGTGCGACACTCTCAACTATACACCTCCATCTCCATTTGGTATAAATGTAGTTTTCATTTGTTCTCTCTCTCTCTCTCTCTCTCTCTCCCCTCCCTCTCTCCCTCTCTCTCTCTCTCTCACACACACGCACACACACACACACACACACACACACACACACACACAGATATATATAGGCTGAGTAGTTGCATGCTGTGGGCTGTTGAGCAGGGCCCTTAACCCCCAGCTATAGGGGTGCTGTACTGTGGCTTACCCTGTACCGTGACCCCCAAGCTATGGAGAGTAAGACAGGGTAGGCAAAGAGAAGAACTTCAATGTACTTGTACTCATGCTTCTGCAAATGGCAAATAAAGGATGATGGTGATCTCCATATAATATTGATTCCCAAAGTTCCTGGTCCCCAGTCCCATTTTTAACACAGGTGTAAATATAGATTCTTGAAAATGCTGCAGCTCATGATGTGACCTCTGTGGTGTCCAAGAAATGTGGAAGTACTATCCTTTAGGCTATTTTGGTCAGTAGGGAGAATATGTAGACCAATCGTTATTAATTTTACTTTACTACTCATAGATAATGTCAGTATCATCTGGCTTTTTTGCTTCATTTCACATATTGTCTCATGTTTGGCTATGCCTGTGGAATATTTCTTCTGCATTATACCCATGTGGTTCTTAGCTCTTTGCCCTTTTCTGTTAAAGATCATGGGTCAGGATGAACTGCATCATTAATATACACAACTGTTACAGCACAGAGACACTATATAATAATCCAAAAGGACCTGATTTATCACGACTGTGTCCGTGTGACAAACATTTGAATGCACGTTGAAAGTAATTATTAAGAGTATTAAAGCATATATCGATGTTATTCTTTTGTGAGAAGCGAGAGCCTGGGAAATGTCTTCTTTGAGACTTACCTTTGCTGAGGAGTGAAGAGAGGGGAGAGCAGGCAAGCTTTTGGTAAAGTAGAGAGAGGAGAGCAGAGCAGGAGGAGATCCAGAAGAGACACCCGCAACAGGCAGCTGCGCGTGGCCAGTATTTATCCTCCCACTCTGACCCTTCACATTTGAACGGCTTGGCTAATCTTAGCGCCAGCCAGCAACCGGAGAAGGACTGTGACATTCACAAAGAAATTCTGAGGGAGAACAGTAAGGGCTGTCAGACACTGTCAAAGGGCAAACCCAAAAGGAAGACAGCACCAAAGGATGGTAGAGCAAAGAATTAATGTGGAAAAGGATGTGGGAAATGCATGGAAGGCACTTTCATCATCTGCTGAGACTCTCCTAATGCTCAGCAGAGCGGCCCAACTTCAGTGACATGCATTTATACACCGAATGGATCCAAATCATTACCAGGAAGAATGCAAGAAATAACAGATACACCTCATTACTCTCTACAAGGGACAATAATATTTTATTGGCTCTTACAAAAACACCATTAGTGCTAATCCTTTATGCTTTTCTCTTCTTTATGGCTAGGTTGCACATTTTTTTTTTCCACCAAAAACATTTTCGGCTCATAGAGCAGATATCACTGAAGTAAAAAATCCATCTTCCATACTTTACCAAGGCCACCCTGCTGTGTGACTGGAGCCCATCCCAGGATATACAAGGTACCAAAAAAGGCAGCATCTTGGATGGGATGTCAGTCTCTCACAGGAATCAAACTCACGACCCAGAAGGTATGAAGCAACAGCACTAACCAACGTCCTGCTAACAGCCAACTTAAAAAACTTAAAAAAAAGAAAAAAACAAACAAACAGACCTTTACAATAAAACAAAAAAAGTACAGATTTGGGCACTTAACATTAATGACAAATGCATGAAAATGACAAGCTGGAGATGACAAAAAATGAGATAATAAAACTGATAATCTTGTCAGAAAGTTGAACAAAGAAATGTTTGGCGGTGGGTGTAATAGTTCAAATCTACAGGACAATCAGACATTTTCCCGTTTTGAAGCTGCCTTGACAGGTGCCTGTTTTGCTCATAAACTGACTGTGCTTAACTACTCTATGAAGGCCTCTGTCTTAAGTTTCCCCATGAGTCACTCTATTTCAATTCAACACATTTCCAAAAAAGAGTTTGATTCACCATTCTTGATTTTGATGAAATCTGGCATGTGAATTTCACATACATTTTTATTTTAAAAAATCTCTCAGATATAGGGCCTTTTCTACACCCCCAGGTTGCAAAAAATAAATAATTCACATTGTTTTCTTATGAATTTTATTTTTTACTAGGTCACTTGAAAGTTTGAAATGGTCCATAGTTTGGTCATATTTAACTTTAAGTTTTATTTTTAAGGTTGAAGATCATTGCGCAAACTGCATTTTTTACTACTTCTGGTTATGAAAAAAAAAACAGTGAAAGGCTTCAAGTGACAAGTATATTTTTTATAATAAAATACACATGCATGTGTACTGCTGTACAATACTGACCTCCAAAATTGTACGAGTTTCTGTTTTTAGGCATGTGGGGGAGGTGTAAAATTTTTTCACTTGATTGGGAAGAAAATAGTCCTTACCAGGGTTGAAACTAAAAAAAAAAATTTGAAAGGATGCAGGAGTTACGAGGCTCTGAACTTACAAAAAATATTAAATCACTGAAACTACACACTAATGTAAATCAAGTTTAAGCTTCTTTCACCTATCATAAAAACTTAAGGTGTACCTTAGGTGTACCTGTAGCGTAGCGTAAAGTGTGTAGAGTATTTTGGGCAACTTTCCAGAGAATTTCTCTGTTGTCTTTGAAGATGAAGTCCAGGCATACCATTGGTGAAGTGTGCAGATGGAGATGGAAAAATGTGGTGTCACAGAAGGGTGGTACTGGAATTGACATAAGGATGCTTGTGGGAACACCAAGGTTGCAGAGTGAGGTCAGTAAAACCAACTCAACAGATCTGGCTGCCTGTGGGCCTCTGGAGGTGGACTTAGTCCTGTCCTACCGGAACTTGATCTCAAAGCAGAGACAGTTGATAGAGTCACAGTCAGGGGGCTGGCAGGTGCAGGCACAGTCCCACATGGAGCACTGAGGGAGACAGAGAGAGTGGTGAGCATGTCACACAGACCACCGGGGGGGGGGGGGGGGGG
>JAODJW010000045.1:4468299-4478719 GCA_026777045.1 Hyperopisus bebe
ATACGCCCATTGTGATTGAAATAAACAAGAGCACATGTCTGGGTAGTGTTTACACTGATCGGCTACAATATAGCACACGGATACGTCCCTGCCACTGAAGCTTTGCGCCAGTGTTACCACTTTCAGCAGCAAATCTCATATGTGTGTTCGTGGCTCAGTGGGCTAAGCCTATATGCCTGTAATCATTTGGTCGCCAATTCAAACCCGGGCTTTTTAGAATGTGAATAGCGATATTCAGCTGAGAGCGGTAACATATGTCCCCGCTTGCAGGTAAAACAAAAAGGTGACGTGGTTTGCTTTTTTGCCGATATGAGTTTTGTTTAGTTTTTATTTCTTGCAAAACATCTCGTTTTTATTCGTCAACGATAAGGCACATTAACATAGTCTTAGTCAGTATTTTTAGAACATTGGTGCAGTCTCGTCTTAGTCGTGGGAAAGAGGGTCGTTGACGAACACATTTCGTCTCGTCTAGTCTGACGAAATTAACACTGATCACATGGCTGCCAATCCGCATTACAGCCGTATTTCTCAGTGTTATTCTAGAAGCCGTAGCCACAATGTCACATTTCTGCCCATATCATAATACAAAATACTTACAATAAATAAACTCTGTTTTTCGCTCTCAAGGCATAGCACCAAAGAAAAAAAGAGAATGTGAAAAAGAAAATGTGTTTAATATTAACGTCTTAGATTTTTAAATAAATAATTGTAAAAATACAATGATTCCTAATTATTTTTTTATAATTAATTGTTGAAAATACAACTCTCAACTCAACGAAGTGCAAGAATTTTAAGAGCAATTTTGCAATATGTGTACAGGGGCATAGAAAGGAACATGAATACCACGATAGGGCCCCAAAATCCCCCTGCTCAGCTGATTGATTGAAAGTGCCAAACCCAAGCAGGGGGCCATAGGCAACATTTTTTCAGGGGGTCGGAGATATCTAGCTACTACCCTGTATGAATATGTCACATTTTTTTTCTACAAAGCAGCGTGAGTAATTGATACTGAAACTGGGATCTTCAGTGCAGCAGTAAAGTGCATAATGTGCAAAGGGATGACAGCATTGGTGTGAATATCTGGGACTGTCGTAAGAAGAAGCGATAGTTTTCTGTGTTATTTATTTTAGCATCAATGAAACATACAAAATGATGTTATTCTCATTAAGTATGACAGCATTTCATATAATGAATGCAGTGTGATACAGACACACAGGTTCACACATGCTAACACACACACTCACCTACGGCCTGGTTGCTGCTCCATCTCATCCCCCCAGTACTGTGTCCCACCGATGAAGGTGATTTTGCCTGAGTTCAGGCACACAGGCTGGAGGCAGTCAGTTGGGGTCATGTCTGGTGGAGCACAGCGATGTTAGCACCCAACTGGTTGCTCAGTCTAATGTCAGACACCCCTAGTGACTCATTCATACCCAGAACCATTGTCCAATGGCGGCTGTTTGACTCTGAGCTAAGGACGAGTGAGTTGGAAGCACAGAAAATATGAGGATGTACAATTGAAGGCTTCATCATTACTAAAGCTTTGAGATCCTAATATGCTTCATATAAGTGGCATAACTTCATGTAGGTCAATATATTCCCCAGACAGCATTGTCACCCCCTCATCCCCCCTCTACTTCTTACTCCTCCCACACCCCCTACCCTTTATAATCTCTCTTCCCCCTACACACTCTCCCCACTTTTCCAAAAACTGTGGCTGTCCATTTGTCTCAAGATTTGATCAGTTTCAGACTCCTCCTATACAAAGTTCCTGTGAAATTTGAAAAAAAGGTCTAACAAGTACTTTTTGAGTTATGAGTAATAGAGAAGAGTGCCTGCAGCTGCCCTTCTCTTTGCTACCACCATGTGGCGCTGCTTCCCTTTTGGTGTTGTCTGAAAATTCGATTGTATCTGTGAAGTGCTGGAACCAATGTAAAGTTTGAAAAACTTGTCAAAAAAATCTGTCAAAGACTTTCTAGGTTATCACACTAACAAGATTACTGGATGAGGCAGTGGTGAACCTGTTCCACAACCATACATATTCCCTGTCTGGGGAATAGAACAACCTAAGAGCTGGAAGGGAAATTTGAGATATTTGGGCAGTTTCGGGAGGAGTGGAAATATGTAGTACTTTGTTGCAAGCTACACTGTTATCACTGTCCACCCCAATGGAGATAAATGTCATAAATCCAGGTTGGTTGGTGGTGATGATAGACTTGATCCAGGTCTGATAACGAGACACCCTGGTGTAGATTCCTGGGGATTTGGACAGGATGCATCCCTTGCCTGTACTTACAATCCCAACTTGGATCCAAAAACACCCCTGCTTGGTCACTACTCGACCTCCCGAGTCTCCCTGCACAGGTGGAAAAATAATTCAATCAAACTGGAACAAATATTCATTATATAGAACATTTGCAAATCACCATAAACTGCTATCGGTGCTCTCAGGAGCACATGATCTAAAAAAAGGTGAAGAATGTTCTGCACCTGATGTGAGTCTTTCCTCCTGCTGACCAGCACACGTCATGTTGGCTGCGATGGTGTTCCTCCCCATACAGGCAGTGACATTTCTTGTTTCCTACTACTGGTATCTGCACTTCCTGTAGGATGACAGGTGAAGACAGGGCCACTGCAAGGGAAAATCAACAACAATTAAAGTTAATAAGACAAATCAAGTTAATAAGATAAATCACTGGAAAATAAGATAATACATATGTTTAGAACAAAAATCTTTAATGGCTAGTTGGTATCAATTATGTCTGAATGTCAATCACACAGACACCCAAAACTGTTTTCATATAAAAACTGTTTGCTTAAATGACCTAAAAGGATCACAAGATGACAGTAAGGCAAGTGCTGACATGTTCAGTACTCATTGTTCATGAAAAAGAGGAACTTCTACTATTCTGTACAGTTACATGTTCTTGGCACCAATCCAGTACCCACTATCGGTATCGGCTAATACTGGCTAAAAATGCTGGATCAGATATCGGGGGATGGGAGAGTAAGAAACACGAGGTACAGAGGGGGGCGTGGCACACGGGAGGATTGGATGATCGGGGCGTGACATGACCAGGCATCAGCCATTAATGACAGAAAACTATGCAGGTAGGAAATGTAGAATGCAGTGCAATCAGTCACAATGACTTTCACATTTTCCACTGTAACAAGTTACTTGCTAATCTTCTATCACAAGGGTAATCTCACTGGTATGCTCCTCCAAAATGACTTTGCTACAATGGATGGGCAGGTTGAGCAACATACCCAAAATGTTTTCATCTCCAATGTGCTAAAGACAACAGAGTCATGTTAAGCTGTGGACAAAACTATACATAGAAGTGCAAGAAAACAGTTCACAGACCTTATAATCACAAGACACAAATGTTGGTCTAAAGAATGTCCTAAAGTTCCATGTCATGTAACATGCCACTTGCTCCCAAATAAATATACAGAGGTCTAAGCAAAGGTGGAAGCACCTGTTACATGACACTCTCTAGAAAAATCCTATCATGACACAACCAGGTTCTGTCTATTACAAAAAAAAAAAAAAACAAAATTTAAGAGTAAAAGACCTGTTAGAATCTTATATACCTGGATCATGTCCCCCCTTAGTCTCCTTTGTTTGAGGCTAAGTTCAGATTCAGCTTAGCTAACCTCTCCTCATAAGACAAAATTGTTGTGATGATTACTTTTGTTTTCTTAGTGTCTTGCTTGATAACAAATTCCATGCTTTTCAGCAAATTTACATTTAAATATTTAGCAGATGCTTTTGTCCAAAGCGACATCCAGCGAGGCAAATAACACATTACAAACATACGTGCTGTCAAGGTGTCAAGTCAACTACGTATAAGTGCAGCTAGGTCGAGTTTCTAATGATTGCCCAGGTACAAATGAAAGCAGAATTGGAGCTACACAACAACTACACAACAACTGCTAACAAAGCAATAACCTAATAAATCTATTCAAGGACCAGAAGTGCAACAAAAGAACATTTACGGAACGTGTAATGGCATCAGGCTAGTAAAAATCCTCATTGACAAGCTGACACTTGGAAAAGGCATACACCCCCTCAGAGGGTCCTGTGGGGGTGCTTTGCTAGTATGGGGTATGGACTCCATTGTTTCAGGCTATCGTATCCATATAGTGAGAGCTAGAGCTTGGTTCGCATCGCCAGTAGTAAGTTTGACTCATTCCTGGAGGGTGTTGGATTCCCCAAGGGCTGCCCATTGTCACTGATTGTATTCATAACATTTATGGACAGAATTTCTAGGCATAGCCCAGGAGCGGAGGGGGGCTGGTTCAGTGGAATCAGGATTGCATCTTTGCTTTTTGCAGATGATGTGGTCCTATTGGTGTCATCGGGCAGTGACCTGCAACATGCACTGGGGCAGTTTGCAGCTGAATGTGAAGCGGCCGGTATGGTTCTCAAATGGAAAGCGGTGTATTTCCCTGTTCTGATTGGGGATGGATTACTGCCTCAAGTGGAAAATCTAATACATATTCGGGAGGAGTAGAGCCACTGCTCTTGCACATTGAGAGGAGCCAGTTGGAAGGACGGCTCCCAGACACCTCCCTGGGGAGGTTCTTTGGGCATGTCCAACCAGACGAAGAGCCCACAGGAAGCAGGAAGAAAGCATGACTCAATTTCAGGCTGTAGGCAAGTGAACCCCGAAGAAGGAACATTATTTATCAGGAACACACACCGACCACAGGAAATTAGCAGGAACAGGAAACAATGACCAATTTAGAACGTGTCATTCTAGGAATGGCAGCCCCAATGCCACATTCATTAATTTCTGCTTATATCATACTAAAAATACTTTTAGATTAAAATAAATACATTGCTTTTCACTCTCAAGTGTTACGGCCGTAAGTGTATTGGATATGTCTGCAGGACACCTCAGTCTTCTGCCCCAAGCTCCATTCGACAGTCTCTGCTTCAGCCCGCCTCCCAGTTTCCAGCCACTCCCCTTCCGCCTTCTGACCTCTGACCCTGGCCCTGTGTTCCGGTCGATGGGGATAATGCCTTGAGCTCTTGCTCAAGCTTTGTCTTTTGCTTTCGCTGTGTTGGTTTGCTGTTTTCTGATTGACTTCTGTGTATGACTGTTTTGGTTTTCGCGGTTTCTGACTTTCTGCTTTGCCCAATTTGTACCTTTGCCTTCAGATTGTTTGTCTTCTGGTTTGAACTTTTGCTTGGCTCCTGACTGCTCTGCTCTCTTTGCCTTGCCCCTTCGGATACCGTGTTTTCGGACCGTGTCTTTTCTGTACGTCTGTTAGGTGCGTAAGGAGTGACTGCCTTTTTGTTTCTGCGAACGTGGTGTTTACTGTTGTTTTGGTTAGGGAGTTGCACTTAGTCTTTGTCATTTTGTTTCCTCTTGTTTTCATTACCTTTAGAGTTAGCTTAGTTTGGGACTTGTTCGTTAGCTGTTTTGGCTGTTATTTTGGCCTGGGTCACTCCCGAAGTTTGTTGCACCTCGTGTTTGTAACCGTGTCTGTGAATAAATATAAAAAACTACAAAAAAAGATCCCTTTGTTTCCTGTGTTCCCCTTTCTCGCTCCCTGGTTGTCTCCCCACTTGTCTTGTCTTCCCCTCTCTCTTTCCCTTACCTTTCTGTCGATCCTCAACCCTAGACTGGGAATCGTAACACAAGACCATATGAAAAAGAGAAAAAGTAAAAATGTATTTATATTGATACTAAAATATCTTTATTTTTTAAAATATACACTTACAAAAATGCACCAATTCCTAACTATTCTTCGTCACCACTGAATATCATGAGCCTACATCTTTTAAAATATATTTTTACTGCCATACGCATATAAAATACACTTCTCAAAATGATATAGTGCTCACAAAATCATCTTGAGATTATTGCTTGATTCAATAAAATACTGCAAATTTGTTAGTTTTATAACAAAAACCATTACTCATCCGTTCACAAAAAATACATATCACATTAAAAACCAGTAGTTTTATGTAAAACATTCATTTCAAGTAGCAAGAAACTGAAACCCAAATTACAGCTGTAAAAGAGCTGTTCTGAGGTAAAAGTTTCATTGACAAGCAGTTTCCTTGGGTGTTTTATAATTTGTAACACATTGCTGGTCAATGGACTTTCGCCATGAAACCATCAAATTTGCAACACTTTTACAGAAGTAAGCAAGCATCCAAAGGGTTTCTGTGAGCACTGTAATACAATGATTTATAGTCAACTAATCATTAACCCGTATTATAAGCATATCACTAACCGATAACTTGAAAGGACATTAATTTGTCTTCTTTTGAAAGGACATTTTCTCAAAACGAACTGCAAATATTCTGGAAATAGTGCAAATATATATATAGATATATATAATGTGTCTTATTTTTCTTCTACAAATCTGGGGATAATTTGCATTATATAAAAGTATTGATGATAAACAAATAAACAGAAGATCCCCTAAATTCTCCGTACAAAATCCAGATCAGGAATCATTCCTTCATTTCAAAATACACTATAATACATTCAGGGAATTTTTCACTTTATTGAAACAGCTTTTCATTGTGACTTTGCTCAGGATAAGTATGATGACTGGAATGATGGATGGACTGATGGATGGATGGATGCAACAGCTTCTCTTCTCAATACAACATATGTTTCAGATTTCTTCACAGGAAGAGGATCCTGATGGCATTTTTACATTTACAGTTTTGTGACATTTAGGATGACGTACAGTTATTTTAAATGATAATGAGGTAAGCTGAACTGTCTGTTTTTAAATAATTTAGTATTTTCTTATATTCAGCCAAAATGCATATTGCATGTCCCTTGTTGTGAGATCCAAATCAGACACAATCACAAACAACTAGTCTGGTGTGAAAGTTCTTAAGGCTACTACATTTGGTTCAGTTGGACAGAATGATGATGGATTAGATTGGGGTGAGGAAAGAGAAGAGAAGCAGAAGGAAAGGGATGATGGTGTTGATGTGAATTGCTGCAGCAGAGCTGGTGGGAAGATTGCTAACAGTACTCTGAAGGAAAGTGGTGAACTGAGACAGCCTAGGTAGGGTCATTATCTGGGAAGAGGCAACTCTGCTGGTGCTGGAGGTGATGGTCGTTATCACTGCGGCCTGGAACCAGGTGTTCCCCTGTTTACAGAGTAATGGGTCACCTGCATCACTCTGAGGTGAGGAGAGAGAGAAAGAGACAGGCAGACAGGAAGAGTGTAAAAGGTGAAAACATGGAACAGCATTCAGACTGACTACAGTATGACCAGAGCTGAACATGCAGCAATACTGAGGAGTGAATGTCAGATGCAAGCAGCAATAGATGTGCATCCTTACCTGCTGCAATGTCACAGCTGTAATACAGATGTTTGAGGAAGATGTGCTGTTCCCACAATTTACTACTGCTGTATTCTGCTGCTGAATATCTGGGAATTCATATGGAGAGATGGTTTTTCTGTGTAATTTATTTTAGCATGAACATAACACCCAAAATGCTTTTATACTCAATGACAGAGATGTAACAATATGTACAATTTTGCATTATCACAATAAAAAAATTCTCAGGATCGTCATGGAACTGTGACAATATCTACCAGGATATTTCATAATTATTTTGCTTGTACAGCTGCATTCTATTAGAGATCATTGCCAAAAAAATGCATTGTTTTTGTTTGACTACTGTAATCCAAATTCCGACGTCCTGCTTACAGAGGAATCAAAGCATTATGCACATCTGAATCTGTTCTTCGGAGACTTGCAGTCAGGGTGGGTGATGGGACAGTCCTTACAGATGACACTGCAGTTGTGACCCGCTGGGCCGGCTACTTTGAGCAGTTGTTTAAACTTGACCCTCCAGCTAGGATGTTGGACATCTCTGGGTCCACGTTTCTCAAAGCTGATCCTCCAATCAGCTGTGAACCACCCAATCTCACTGAGATTGCACGGTTGGTGAATCAGCTAGGGGCAGGGAAGGCCACAGGAATTTGTGGTATTCAGGGTGAATTTCTCCAGGCTGGTGGTAAGGATGTCCTCCTGGCATTGAGGCGATCTTTGCTTCCATGAGGGAGTCAGGCGTCATCCCAACTGACTGAAAAACGGGACTTGTAGTTCCTATCTGGAAAGGGAAGGGTGATCGTCTGGATTGCAGCAACTACAGGGGGATAACACTGCGTTCAGTGGTGGGTAAGGTCCTTGCTAGGGTCAGCCTTAGCAGGATCCATGATTGCTTGCCTGTCAGTGACTGGAGCAGTCTCGTTTTATGCCTAAGAAGTCTACTATTGACCGTATCCTAGCACTGAGGGTTCTCATCAAGCACAAGCGTCAATATCGGCAGAGGTTCTTTGCAACCTTTGTTGATTTTTGTAAAGTGTTCGAGTTGATAGAGTTGCCCTCTGAGACTGCACAGAATCCCCCTGAAGTTACTGGACGTCATGGCTGGCCTGTACACTGGTACTGTGAATGATGTGCAGAATGGAGGGAGAACCTCTGCATTCTTCCCAGTTGATTCTGGAGAACCTCTGCATTCTTCCCAGTTGATTCTGGGGTTCACCAGGGATGTCCCTACCCTCATCTATGGTCATGAGCTATGGGTAATGACTGAAAGAATGAGATCGCGGATACAGGTGGCCGAAATGAGGTTTCGCCGCAGGGTGTCTGGGCTCTCCTTTAGAGATAGGGTGAGAAGTTCGGATATCTGAGAGAGTCTTAGAGTAGAACTGCTATTTCTCCACATCGAAAGGATCCAGTTGAGGTGGTTTGGACATCTGGTGCGGATGCCTCCTGGGTGGCTAACCAGAGAGGTTTTCCATGCATGTCCTACAGAGAGGAGGCACTGGGGCAGACCCAGGATGTGCTGGAGGGATTATACCTCTCAGTTGGCCTGGGAATGCCTCAGCATCCCCCCCGAAGAGCTGGTAGAGGTAGCTCAGGAGACGGAGGTCTGGGTATTACTCCTGAAGTTGCTACCCCAGTGACCTGAACCCCAGATAAGCGGATGGTAATGGATGGATGGATGGATGGATGGGACTGGACCATGTATCTGCCTGGGGGATTGCCGGCCGGGATCCTGAGGAGTTTCGCTGTGTGGTGGGTGTGGCAACGTGTTGCATCAGTGCATGCTCCCCAACCTGACCTGACCAGACCTGATTTTATAAAAAGACTGCTACTACTGACTGGTGCATTGTTTTTGTTTTGCAGTTATACACATATAGTTCAGTTTTTCATTGTCAAAGACAAATGCTTTGCACATGCTTAGTTCATGGCTGGCTATTTTATTTTATTATAAAAGGACAGCAGAAGCACTTTAAATAAAAACAAATTTTATACAAATGACAATGCTGATTAGTTAGTAAAATACATGTTTGCAAGTCATCATTTTTCTTCTTTATTATCATGATAAATATTGTACTGTGGACTTATTGTGATATTATCACACCATGAGTTTTTGGTATCGTTACATCTCACCTCATTAAGTATGACAACATTATGTATAATTAATGCAGTGTGATGAAGTCACACAGCTTCACACATGCTGACACACTCACTCACCTCCACCCTGGGTGCTTCTCCATCCTGTCACCCAACACTGTGTCCCACTGGGGAAGACAGTATTGCTCAAGTCCAGGCACACGGGCTGGATGTAGTTGGTCAGGGTCACACTTGTAGCCAGGCGGAGCACAGCGATGTTGTTACGTGGCAGGTTGCTAAGGGTGATGTTGGACACCGCTAGTGATGCATTTGTACCCAGAACCACTGTCCACTGGCTGCTGTTGAGCTGTGAACTGGGGAAACATGGTGATGCAGTCAATATGGATATACAGTGGTACCTCGTTATACATCCTTAAACCGTTCTACATCCTTGGACTTATACCAAACAGGACATATACCAAATGATTTTTTTCCATAAGAAATAATGGGAAAATGATTAATCCATTCCCATGAATGGTGATCCTAACCATTTTCTTTGTTGCTTGGCTCTTCTTATTAAATTTCTTAGAACTCATGGTTAATGAATTTACTAAAAATGTACGCGAAAAAACACAAAATCACTTGAAAATTCACAGAGAGTTATAGTGCGGGTTGTTTACTGAATGGTAGCAACTGGCGTACTGATGCTCATGGGCAGTCGTGGCTTTGTCTCGAGAGGTAAACAAGGGTGGCGCACGGTGTCGTGGCTCGGTTTGACCCATACAAGTTCTAGCACGCGAGTCGTATTCCAAAGGTGGTATACCAAGCAAAATTTTTCACGTCCAAACAGGATGTACACCGAGGTACCACTGTACAAGGGATATACGAGTCCTTTGTTTTTTCAATTTGAACTGCTGTTGGTGTTAGGATTCAGGTAAGGAATTATTTTGATTTATTTATCGTTTTCAGAATTTCACATATTTCAGTCTTAAATCTCCCACTGATACATTTTGTTGAGGTTAC
>JAODJW010000045.1:4503522-4522884 GCA_026777045.1 Hyperopisus bebe
GGGGGGGGGGGGTCTGGATGATGCTGGTCCCATGTTGGGTGAGCGGCGGTCAGTACGGTCTGTCCCTGCGGTCCTGTCTGTGTTCACCCCTGAAAAGAACATCAGATGGGCTGCTCAGTGCATGTGGAGAGCAGCCTGAGGCTGTCTGACTTCTGTCCCGTGCGCATGTCAGCCACGGCCCTGAGGGCGACTGGCCACAGGCAGCTCTCAGATCACCACACATGACAGGATATGCTTAGGGGCCAGCTGCTTCCCTTACCTGCCTTCCATTTTCCCAGGGCCAAACCCACCCCTGTCACCACCACGGCCTCCTCTGAAGCCACCCCTGTCCCCCCCTCGGCCCCGGAAGCCTCCGCGGTCAAAGCTGCCCCTTCCTCGGTCTGCACCAAAGCCTAGAGAGAGAGAGAGAGATTCATGCCGTGGGAACAACACCAGGAGACACACAAATGGCTCGTTTGCCCCTCTCTGTGGCACCCCCAATGTACATGGCTTACCTCCCATGGGCGCCATTCCCCCTGCCCCTTCCGGTTTGGGCACCTTGCACTGGTTGCATTCATTCCTCCATGAGAAGTTGAGGTTGCCACACACCCTGAAGCGGGTACAACCTTTTTAGTTTTATTTGCACACAAAATGATGTTTTTGCCACTGCATCATTGTTTGCCAAATACCTCAGCCAGCATGCACCGGCACTGTACTCACGGGTTCGAGCATTTCCAGTCTCCTGCCCTTTGCTGGCCCCCACCTCCGCCACTGTTGCCAGGGAAACCACCTCCCCGACCACCACCAAACCCGCCACGGCCCATGGGCCCTATAGAGGGGACGGAAAAAACACTGCACATGCTAGATGTCTACACCCTAAACACCCATCAGAGCCCGAGCACGGCCGCTTTAACGCAAATGTCCAAATCAGTCATACTGGACATTAAAGCAGACCTCACCCTGTTAGCTTCCTAGTACAAAATCCTGGTCATTTCCGACTGATCCCCATGAGAATTCACCGTGAGCGAGTGGGCATGTTGATGATATTTCTATCATGCGACTGGCAAACTACAAACTTCCCAGGATGAAGAAAAAGGGTAATTTATACGAAGAAGACTCCAGACATGACTAACTGGAGGGGAAAGACGATTCGGAACTTCTGTCAGTAACAGCGGACGCCAAAAATCATCTGAGATTCAAGGCATGGCCAGAGACTCAGCTGCATGGTAAATAAAACCCAGCGATTTCCGCAGCGTACTTTTTCTGCCATGTCCTGCCTCCTGCATGCTGTACCCAAGCTCCACCCATCGTATAAACCAACCAGTATTTCTATTAGGTGTGACCACGTCCGACATGGAACCAGAGTGTGAGGAGAGGAGAGTAGCTCACCTCCACGGCTGCGGCCTCCCCTCATGCCACCACGGCCGCCGCCAAAATCTGCCCTGCGGGTCGCAAACGACACTTTGATGGGATTACCATGGAAATCTTTGCCTGCAGGAGGGAGGTGAGAGTCGTGTGTCAATGGGGGCCCCGGGCAATGACTGGGGCACGCCAGCAAGGACAGACCCCTACCCACCATCAAACCAGTCGATAGCTGCTTTGGCAGAAGGGGGGTCATCGAAAGACACCGTGGCCTCCCCCTTCAGCTTGCCGGTCTCTCTGTCTGTATACAGGTTGATCATGGGCAAGCCGGTCTTTTTGTTTACCTGAGCAGAGAATAACCTAGAGGTCAACGGCCATAACAAGAGTATGTGGGAGCAAGAGGGTGATCAAAAAGTGAGTGCACCTTGATGATGCCGATCTGCTTGAAGAAATCAGCTACGGACTCCACAGTGTAGCTATCTCCCAGGCCTTGCACAAAAATGGTGTTGTTGTCAGAGTTATCCTGGTCCTGCACTGGGAGATTGGGAGAGGCGGGGTCAACATCAACTCGCACCAATCAGCAGCAGAAAAACTGACTCGAAGTCTCTTTCGACAGCAAGCTTCAGGTCTGCTGCACCATCTTAACAGAGTAAGGAGGGAAATTGACTTACTAGAGTTAGGTCCTCCCGGTCCTTGGTCTCTGTGTCCTTCAGAAAAATGAAAAAGAACGATGAACAGGGAGAAGCCAGTGTCTTATCATAGTTACCAGTCATCTCCACACAGTCCTGCCACACACAGTCTTTCACATCCATCTCCAGCCTGACCTAATCCATGTCACACCTAAATACAATGACCAGCTTCCAAAACAACTGTGTGTATGCCACAGAGGTCCAACCCACCACAAACCAAAACCTTTTAGAGATCCACATCTACACATGGCTGTCTGTGCCATGTGCTCCCATTATCTATGAATATCACTTGGGGGGGGGGTCTGTTTCCAAAGGTCATCAAAGATGACCGAAATGGAGCAGCTCCTGGGAAACACGCGCTATAGAGCTTCACTTCAAGCCCATGAAAATGGGAAACGTTCATCAGAACCACATGCTGTTTACCCGTGAACACACTGTGACCAGCAGCTGAGATACCAAACCACCACAATCCTAAACAACGAGACAGTGTTCTGCTGAACCTGGTGCGGCCCATTGCACATAAAGCACTCTTCTTTATGAAATATTGTGTACACTCTCAAAGGCACAACCTTGGGACAGTGAGACAACATCAACCCCCAAAACCACCAGAAGATTTCTCAGCAGTTGCAGGTGAAGCCTAATGCCAGGGCAACTCTCGCACACGACACCCTTACCTACAGTTTCATGGGAGCATGTTTTAAGAGCAGCCACTGATGTGTGACTATAGCCAGAGTGATTGTGTTCAAACTGTGTGCAGATACAGCCCACACTCTCACCACGCCTGAGCCGCGAGGGCAAAAGCAAAAGCTGAGTCATGAGGGAACCTGGATGACAGATTCCTGGGGGCTCAGAAACATTGAGAAAGTTTTTGCCCACTAATTTTTTCCCCCAGCCCATTCCCTTCATACCAAAAGTGAGAGTAATGTTCCAGATGAACATGTTTCTCTTCAAATATGAAAAAGAAGAGATACCAACCATATGCATTTAAATACAGCAAAATACAACATTCTATATTGTCATTTGAAATGCATAAATTCACTCAGGAAAAAAATACTACCTCCTGTTAGGGTTGCCATTATTTACTGGAATTTTAAATATAGATCATTAAAATGATCATAATCTTCATTCTGATTAAAAAGATTACACTGACAGAAAAAGAACATGTTGCATAAAGCTGACCATATTAACCGAGGTGAAGGTAAAACATAGACCACAAAATCAATGAAAAGAGCATTTTCCCCAGGTTGTTTCTTCAGATTGCTCTCAGGACGTACCCAGCACTCCCCACGTCAGCTTCGGCGATTTCCCAACAAAACGTACATCGTTTGTGCTTCTTTCAGGACCCAAATCCAATCTGAGAGTCCAGTCTTGGGCCCATTTGCTTCTGGCAACATCGTTTTTGATAATACCAGGGCATTAGGGAAACCAGCAATGATGTGAAGTACCTCCTCATATCAAACACCTCATGATATTGTAATCAGAGCCATGGACTCAGACTGTGAACACAGATTTTACACAGGTAGAACACCATGCAATGACCCTTCTTAAGTAACCCTAAAACCAGGAAAACACAAAAATGTTTTGTCTCGATTTTCATTCACAACCCAAAAACCCCACAACCATTTATCACACTGTTGGGTTTCTCTCTTCTTTGGATTCAGCAGGGTCCAGTTCTGGTTCATCAGCATTATGTCCTTCATCCAGAGAGCCACTTCTGACAGGCTGAAGGAGCCCTGTGTGTGTGCACCATCAGACCATTCACCACCCCCAGGCCGAGCTAGAACATCACCAAAGGTTATGAACACTCCTGCTCCAAATAGGTATGGAGAAAAATACAGGGATACAGTGTAAAGGACATGGTTCCAAATTCTACATCAAAGCCCCTCATTGATATTGCCCCTCCAGCCATCTAACATACCACCTCATACTTGGTTACAGGCCATTCCAAGGTCATTGACCAAGGTCTTCCAGAAAACACTTCTTAAAGGGTTCTAAACACATCAAACTATTGCAAGTTAGTTACTTCTTAGGAGAGCAGACTTGAATATTGGCTTTTGAAGTTCTGTTATAAGTGGATCTTCTGTAACGTGCAGTACTACACACCACCACCAGGAGGACCAAGGGGTCTGTTTAAAAGCAGTTTCTTCCACGAGTCCCAGAAATACCTTTGCTGGTTACACACCTACAAAACCCACACACCACACTTTGATGAGGATCCAGACACGTCGCAAGTTCAGTGTATTTCACAGTCTCAGATTAACTGTGTGTTGAGACCCAGTTGCATTTCATGCTTGCCAGTTGAGTGCATACTATGGTGCCCTCATGTGGCCGATGATAAAAACACTACACTGACCTTCACACAGAACTTTATAAGAATTTACGGGAAACACACCAAAGGGAATTCCACTGGAGCCCTGCAAGATTCCGGGGACATAGTTCCCATGAAACTGCAGCACCCATTCCCCATCCAAACTGTGCCCATAAGATACACGCAAAAACACAACACAACACACACACACGTAGAGTAGGAGGCACAGTAATTGCAAACACACACATTTGCACAGCCACCCTCCAGAGCATTGCTCATGACCTTTAGTGTTCACATGCAGAACTAGGCCACATGCCACATAACATGTTGAGGTGCTTCAGGTGTGAACCTTCATAATTCGTGCTTGAAATACCCAAGACCGTGCTGATGCCATTGCTCTAGCGAGCCCTTAACACACCTTTGCCCTGGCCGTTCAGTCTACAACGGAAACGGCACAGGCATAAACTCCCACGTTCCCACCTCAAGATGCTATGCATCCCTAGGATCCCGACCACATCCCGATCCTTAATGTGCCAATGGGTATCTCAGCAAGTCACATTAGACTGCGAAACACCCCTACAGGCTACCTTCCGCATTGCCATTTGTTCCCATCCGGCCACTCGGGATCATTCCGGTCCCCCACCCCACCAGCTGTCTCCTGCTCAACCCGCAATTCTTTTGAAAGTGTGTCACTTACCACCAAACTTATTGAATCCTCCTCGATCGCCCATTCTGATGGAGAGAAAAGCGAGACGCATTGAAGGCTGCCGTCCCGGGGCCCTTCCCGGGGGCCTCTCATAAACTCCGTGCTGAACTTTCTCTGCCTTGCCCCACTTTCTCTTCACCATCTCAGACTCCTCCTCCCTCAAGCCCAGGCATTTTAAATCCAAGCTTTTGCTTCTGAAATCTAACTACTTTCTTGGCTCTACCAGTACAGTGACAAAGCCACCCTTCCCTTTTAGTGTTTTCTGTAGCCTTGAATTGCACAGGGATACTTGAGGGACATTAATACTATTTGGGAATACAGGTGCATTAAATACCATCTTATAACCCAGGCTGTGTGCACTCCTAAGACCATTTTGGGTTGTTATATTTATGTATCAGCAGTAAGTGAAAGTCACCCAAGCTTTGATGTCCAGCACACCATCTAAGGAAAGGGCTGACCTGGACTGCACGTTTTTTTTTTCTTTCAGGAAAAAGCCCAAGGAAGCATTCCAAGGAAATGTTCCACTTCTAACAATCACCCTTTTGTTTTAACCTTTTCTGAATTGACCATTTTCTTGGGAAAAGAAGTCCCCCCCCAATTTGGTTTTAGTGTTTATGAACACACAAGATTCTCTCCCCTTGCCACTGTCACTTACTAACATCTTGATCATTGGGTGCCCCTCTAAGAGGAAAAAAATAAAATTAAACAAAAAAAACCCCTAGGAGAAGATGCAAAGATTGATTAAAGCAATGAAAAACAATAAGAAAGGCACAAAAAGCAACTGCATAGCCAGAATACGCAGTCCGATTGAACTGCTTCACCAACTGACTCCAGCCTGCTTCTTGTTAAAATCTGGTTGGCATTTCAGTAACTTTACACTCCATTTTACACACTAAACCAGTTATATTGACATAAACACTTCTTAGTCATATCCAGGTGTGTGTGTGTGTGTGTGTGTGTGCCTGCGCACAGAATTGTGGAAGGGAGATTTGGGGTTAACCAGCCAGTGTATATACACATACCAATCAATAAAACGTAGAGGCGTTTTGCGTGTTTCCTGAACTGCGTGCTTCCTAAAATCCACCGTTTACGAAAGGAAGCAGGAAAGCGTGCAAGACCAGTCACACAGTGGAGGTCCTTGTGGCTCCTAAATTCAGAATGAACCCTCTTCTGAAGTAGGGAGGCCCCACGGCAGCTGGGAGGTACACATCCCAAGCAGAGAGGCCCCACGCTGCCGGGAAGGACACATCCCAAGCAGGGAGGTACACATCCCAAGTAGAGAGGCCACATGCTGCCAGGAAGTACACATCCCAAGCAGGGAGGGCACACACCACTGGGAGGTACACATCCCAAGCAGGGAGGCCACATGCCGCCGGAAGGTACACATCCCAGGCTGCCATGCCTACATGTCCCAAGATCCCTCACTCCATAACCCGAGAAACTCTCACGACGACACATGTGCTTGTGCATGCACACCCGAGGCTGGTTTTCACGTGGTCTCCTTCGGACACCAGGACAACCTAACTCACAACCACAAGTGTCAGACCTTACGTTTGTCTTAAATGCTCCCACCAGATCTAAATCGTCCAACAACTTGCAAGATTACATCCTGTTTCCATTCAGTATTGATTTTTTTTTGGGATTGTGCACGATGAGCTCCGTTAGGCAGATCTTTTTCTCTTTCGCAGCTCCCTTCAGTGTGACAGAAAACATTACAAGACGGATGTCCTCTGAGAGGAGCCCCAGCTGTCGGCTCGCCGCGGCCTTGAGTGCGCTTACAGTGCATTTCAGTGTTTGTGCTGTACGCGGCTGCAAGCCTATCACCACAGCGCAGCATCGGTGTGTGCAGTAAGGCATCCCACGGCCAAGGTGACACTTACCCCATGCCTCCTCGTCCCCGAGGGCCCCCGCGACCTCCCCTGTCAAAGCCACCTGCACCCCTGCCCCCAAATCCGCCTCCAGCTCCAACTCCACGTCCACGACCGCTGCGGCCATCCTGGCTGCCGAAGCTGCCATCCTGGCCTCCATATCCGCCGCCACCCCCACTGCCCCCCATGGGAGGGGCATCCTGCCCGTAACCTGAAGGAGAGGGAGAAGTAGCAATAGAACACTGAGGTACACTGGGCTGACAGTAGACTGTGGGGCTGCAGGCCGGGGCACTCACCCCCTCCCTGGGCATACTGACTCTGCTGCCCATAGCCCTGGGGTGGTGGCGAGTTGTAGCTGGGAGCCTGGCTGTAGGGGGCGCCACTGCCACCATGCTGGGATGGCTGCTGTTGCCCACTGCTGCCACTGTAGCCACTGCTCTGACTCCCATAACTGCCTCCGCCCGGGGACTGCCCGTAACTTGAAGACTGGGAATTGCTGCCATAGCTCAAGACACAAATATATGACAGTTACAGTACTGCATATCATGCCTGCAGGGCTGTGTGTGTGCGGAGTGCGCGTGATCTCCCCGTGGTGCGAGGACCTCCTGCCGCAGGCCAAAGGCATATAGTTTGCTGGTCTCTAACTGGCACATGGTATGCGTGTCCCATGACGGACCTGACACACAGCCCTGCTTACACACACGTATGCACAGACAGACAAGTACACACACAAACACACACACAGGTTCTACCTGGTGGTGGAGGCTGCGGTGGACGCCTGCTGCCCGTATCCTGGATAAGACGACTGCTGGTTGTAGTTGCTCTGAGGTGGCTGATTGCTGCTGTACCCCCCCGATCCGTAAGACTGACTGGGTTGGCTGTAGCCCTGGGAAGTCGGCTGGGAGCCGTAGCCACCTGCGCCACATGACCTCGGTCAGGGAGCCGGCCGGCACCTCGGGTAATGGACAGGGCAGCGGCGGCAGCACACACCTGTCTGCGAGTGGCCGTAGCCAGAGCCGTAGCCCCCCTGGTTGTAGGATGAGGAGCTGCTCTCCGAGCTCTGGCTGTAGCCCCCGTAGCTCTGCTGGTTGTAGCTCTGCGCTGCAGGCTGGTTGTAGTTCTGACTAGCCTGACCTCCATAGGCACCGTACCTGACAAGAGCGTGTGATGTAACAAAACCTCCATGCATCGTGAGACCATGCCAGCTGTCAACATACAGATGATAATAATAATAATAATAATAATGATAATAATAATAATACAACTTACCCCTGCGGGGCAGACTGGGAATAATCTGTTGGAGCAGATTAATACAGGGTGAATGGCAAAGCCGAAAAAAAGACAATGACAAATAAGCGACGTGCGTTCCAGTGTCTGTTCATGTGGGTGCACTTGAGACGCCCCCGTTAGTGAAGAGCGGCATCATGGGGGGGGGTTAGCTGACCGGCTAACGCTAAGCGTCGCCCCGGGAGACCGACACATCCGCCCTGGTCTCTCCCCCTGTGTCGTCCCTTAAGTGAAGTTTTTTGCACGTTTCTGAATATCCGTGAACAGACACCTAAAACGAGTGGCATACTGAACCACCCAAGCGCTATGACGCAGGTCCCCATGTCAACTGCGATTGCGGCGTTAGCGCGCTAGCCAGCCGGCTAACAAAATGGCGGGTGGACTGACACGCTCCGTTCCCTTTGTGTGCGGTCAGGTTCAAGCCGGGAGCTGCGCTAGTCAGGCGAGAACAGGGAGATTGAAACGCGCTCCGCCGGAACAGACCAGAGTCTCAAGCACGCAAAGTACGGGTTTACATTAACCTTTACACACACTGGCAGTTAACGTCAGTGATTAGTGTTCCAACGGGCTGCTGCTGCCGCCGTACATCCAGCGTCCTATGCGCCAGACTACCCACAACCGCGAGTCATTTTCTAAACTGACCGCTGACCCAACGTTTTATACTAACGCTTCTTACCGTTAGATGCCATCAGGTTGGGGTTCTCGATTTTATGCTACTGGAATAAACCACAATCTTACGGAGAAATACACTCCGGTTGCAGGTAATTCACAAACCCTACTCAGGACACTCGCCGGGTAATCTGTGCCACACCCCCCGCGAGCTTGGAGCTTTTAAAAACTCTGGATCATACCATTCCACGGAACCGAGAGGGGCTATTCAACAGAGGCCATTCTGGGGGCTGTCACATTTAGAAGAAAATGCGTGCAGAAAATTCTGTTTAATTCAGTTTGATTTTAAGTTTAAATATACTGGGTGTAGCATTTGACCATAAATGCAGTCTGCGCTCCGCCACAGCCAGTACAATACAAATTGAACTAAAGAAATGCGTATCTATAAAATAAGTTGTATATTTTTTGACATACAACTGCTCAAATTTGTCATTTGATTTGAAAGGCAAAAAGCGCACCACGCACACACACAAAAATAGTTTTGGCCACTAAAATAAGGTCACCTTCTGGACAATTAAACTTATCTAATTTGGTAAACCATTCTTACAGTTTGATGTAACTAGCAGGTGTCCATAGAAAATAGTGCATTGTTTCGTGTTTAAGTAAACACCGCATTGTCGTTTACATAAAGTGCGATTTGTTTGTGACATCATCAAGTTAGAGTGCTCCGGCATTTCATACATAATGGTGGTCGCAGTAGGCGTCTGTGCTCTTTATGAGCTATAGCATCGGAGTTTACTCACTCGTCTTTACCACATTTTCTAACCGCTGGGTAAATCCTGGAAAGACGAAGCAGACATGGTCCGAGCCTTTATATTTTATTTCAAAACTACTTCTTCGATAGGGTGTTGCTTAGAAAACTTAAAAATAGTAATTTTAAAGGCGTTGTATAGTTTAATACGTTAAAAGCGGGTACGTTACTTTTGGAACAAAACACAAATTCGGGATGTTGTGATAGGTAACAGGAAAGTAACACCTGCAAAATAACTATTCCATAACTATTTAATATGTCCTGTAGGACTACAATGAACCATAATAGACACTCTATATGAAATTGGTTTCAAAAAGATACAATACTGTGTTAAAATCTTTAAAATCAGGGACGGAAATTAATGAATCTGAATTCCTCTTTATGCATGTTTCAATGTAACAAGTCAAGGAAACATCTTCATCCTTTATGGCCACGTGCAAATGCGTGTTGCTGTTAATCTTGCAGCCTCTCAACCAGCCTTCTCTTTGGCCAAAGTCAACCCCCTTTTCCTCCTTAGGTTGGTGTAGAGCAAAGCAAAGTTGATGAGGTACGTCGTGACGCACACCAGGCAGAGGTCCTCCAGAATGAAGAGCAGCACTCCAGCTAGGTAAAGAGACCCTGCCACTGAAACCCAAGAGGAAAACACCAGAAATAGCGCTGCTCTGCTGGACGCTGCCTGGCCTACAAAAAGGGAGAGAAGTTATTCAATTAGGCACCGCCGTCGGGGACCAATAGCACGTGTGTGTGTGTGTGTGTGTGTGTGTGTGTGTGTAGGCGACGTACACGGACCTAATGCCAACTGCAGCGTGTAGAAGATGATTCCCAGGACACTGTTAGGCTGATTTAATATGCTCTCTTTTGACAAGACTAACTGCACTAGTCCGAAGCCACGGCCCCACCTACAACACAAATCACAAAATTAAATGTCAGGATTATTTAGAAATGTTGTACATACGTTATCTGTGTATATCACATACATGTATCCCTAAGCAGTTCAACGTACATTATCGTCAGGACGTAGGTTTGTGTGGCTTTGCCGCACTAAACGTGGCATCATGTGCTCTCTTGAACACGTCCACAGTTTGCCTCCTGGGAGCACCGCCACGTAACACGACATTGAATACTCAGGGATATGCCATAGTAGATCGCAGAAAAAAACTGTCTGAAACTTTCGCAAATATAGTTCATATATTTATAAGCTCATAATTTACATCCCAAAAGTCACTGACCGCATATACCCCTAAATCACCACTTAATCACAAACAGTGTTACGTTAACTGTGTACTTCGCCACCTCCTACCTCGACGTAAAGACTTTGGAGCAGCTGACCGAGGCGCCGAGGTCGCACATGGCTCGGTAGCCCGGGTCTCTCTCCCGGGAAAGCTCCACATGCAGGGCGTACACAGACAGCAGCATGCCGAGCGTGCAGAGCGACCAGCGGGCTGCCCGCTCCCAGCCGGGAGCCCTCCCTGCCATCTAGTACCTGTACGGTACAAGTGTGTCTATTTTTTTTATATAAACCGTTAAACGAGGGAGTTAATAAAGCAGCATTCCCGCCCGTTCTCTGCACACACCAAATCTTCCAGTTTCTAACAGCGTATATGAAGGCAGCTACGTATTTAAAGTCCGGAGTCCAAGAGGGTATTGGACGCGCATTTTAGGCAACAGTCAATTGGTTGTTCAGACCACTGGAAGAAGAAAAAACTTTTTAGGATGTGGGCGGTTCAGACTGGAATTTAGGAAAAATGGACTTTGTAAGACACGGTAGCCTAAAAACATTTTCCCGAACAGAGCATCGTTTTGAACAGCTGGGACGTTCACCATTCTGCTTTACAGTGAGCGTATTACTTATCATACAAAAATCAAATCTTTGTGAGCACAAGAGAGTTACTGCATGTTTGTAGTTATATTTCGTTTTATTGTGAATTTTTCGCATAATTAACATGCAGCATGAAGTGAAGAAGAATTCTCCATCTATCAATAAAAACTGTGAACCCTGCGATACTTTGTTCTTCGGAGCTTCAACGAAAAAAGCAAAATTTCAGCCATACCCCGCCCAAGCAGAGTGACCAAAGGCAAACTGCCAGGAGAACCACCCCCGCCGTCTCATTGGTCAAATTTATAGGCTTCTTAATTTTATTGGATTCAGGACCTGCTATTCAAAGTGAACGCGGAAGAATACTAGGAAGTAGAAAAGAGGCGTGAAAGACTAAGGTAATGTGTTTGTTTATCGGTATGCACCGACTGTAAATCACGTAAGTTGGTTGTCTTTCATTACATTAATGTTTATTTTGACTACATAATTTATACTTAATACGATGCCGTGTCAAAAACGTTAGTTTATCTTGCCTGAAATTCATAATACTGAATAAAAATATCCATCATAGCAACTGGATAAGGAAATATTCGACTCTGGACCATCATATAAGCGAATGTTTTCGTGAGAGACAGTAAAACACATTTAACCGGCTTCATTGTGCAATTATTGTCTGTCGTACAACTGAAACAAATTGTTATAAGAAAACTAACAGGAAACCGTTCTATTCGAGTTTTCTTGGCAAGCGTGGCTTAGACATGGCTAGATACTTAGTAACTTTTCAATAATAAACATTAACCTGAACGGCAACTTCTTAAACTGCAGTAGTGTAGAAATAAGCAAGAAATGTTAATGGTGTAGGACGCTTATACATGCAAACAGTTTTGAATCAACACCGTTATATGTGCCGCTAACGTCCTCTGAGATATAAATTTAATATTGATACAGCCGATTTAATTAAAACATGATACATCGTGTTTAGTATATAATGGAAACTCTAGATTATGTATAAAGATAGTCGGTTTAATTGTATAATTTTCTTCAGTTTAACATGTAGGTTTGTTGTGGTCGCCACCATACACGTGTTGTCCGTTTCCGTTAATCTGTCCCGTTCATAACGCGGTCACTGGCGGATATGGCTCTTTTTCATATTCGTTCTAATTCCATTTATGTTTGCTTCAGGACTATGTCAGCCAGTGAATATGGGAAAGCTGATGTTCCAAAAGAAGGCTCTTCAACATCAGGCATCACCATGACGACCAGCATGGATAACAACAAAAAGAACAGCCTAGCAAGGACTGGATGTCATACTGAGTCTAATAACGACATAACCTCCACTGCTGACTCAAACCTGGCTCTACTTAAAGCCCATTCACTAGATGTGAAGTTTGAGGTGGGTGAGGAGTATGACATCATAGAGACCATCGGAACAGGAGCCTATGGTGTCGTTTCCTCTGCCAGGAGGCGGGACAATGGTGAGAGAGCATTATTACAGTTCATTTGATTAGCATAAGTTTTTAGCTAACGTGGTTTACATTGAGTAGGATTTTAAACATCACTTGTTCATTCAACTAGGTGTTTTGCTAATGAAAATACCTCATGGAAGTGAAACCCACAAAACCCAGTATTGTTTAACCGTTTTCCATTTCCCCGCTATCGAAAAAGTGAAAGTGTCTTGCTGTTTGTGTGACTAACAATAATACCACATGATCTCAGGTCAGAGGGTGGCTATAAAGAAAATCCCCAATGCTTTTGAGGTGCTGACAAATGCAAAGCGTACCCTCAGGGAGCTCAAGATTCTCAAACATTTCAAGCATGACAACATCATTGCCATCAAAGATATCCTGCAGCCGGCCTTACCTCACTCTGCCTTCAAGTCTGTGTAAGTGTCTGGAAGGCCTTGGATTCTCAGGGAACATCCTTATACCATATAAAATGGAACATATGTTGCCATGGTGATAACCACCCCATATGTCTTCCCAACAGCTATGTGGTTCTGGACCTGATGGAGAGTGACCTCCATCAGATCATCCACTCCCATCAGACTCTGACACAAGAGCACACTCGGTACTTCCTTTACCAGCTCTTAAGAGGCCTCAAGTATGTCCATTCTGCCAACGTGATCCACCGAGATCTGAAACCCTCCAATCTACTGGTCAATGAAAACTGTGAACTGAAGATTGGAGATTTTGGGATGGCTCGAGGGCTAAGCCAGCGGCCCGAGGAGTCTCGCTCCTTTATGACAGAGTATGTAGCGACTCGGTGGTACCGCGCCCCTGAGCTAATGTTGTCCCTGCACCATTACAGCTTGGCCATTGACTTGTGGTCAGTGGGTTGTATCTTCGCTGAGATGCTGGGGAGGAAGCAGCTTTTTCCTGGCAAGCACTATGTCCACCAGCTGCAGCTTATCCTTTCTGTACTGGGTACACCCCCGGAGGGGATCATAGGGGCCATAGGAGCAGACCGGGTCCGCTCGTATGTTCAGAGCCTTCCACCCCGAGCACCCATTCCTCTGACAACACTGTATCCCCAGGCTGAGCCAAATGCCCTGGACCTGCTGGGGGCTATGTTGCGCTTTGACCCACACGAGCGGATCACGGTGACCCAGGCGCTGGCTCACCCCTACCTTGCCAAGTACCATGACCCAGACGATGAGCCGGTGTGTGTGCCAGCATTTGATTTTGAGTTTGACAAACTCCCGCTCAGTAGGGAGCAGATTAAAGAGGCCATCCTGGATGAGATTCGAGACTTCCACCGGCAGAAAGAAAAGGGCGGGAGGAAGATCCGGTTCTTGCCCAAGCCAGCTTACGGCTCCCTTGCAGCCAGTACGGGTGCCACTGGTAACACGCCATCCGCTGGGCCACGGCAGTTACCAGTTCAGCATTTGCCAAGCCAAGAATTTCAACAGGAACCGGACATCACGGGCTCTCAGGCAGCATTCACGGATCAGACCCCTAAACTCTGTAAACAAGCCCCACCTCATCTGACCAAGTCACAGCCCGGATTGACCCAAAGCCAGGATGTGGATATGTTGAGTGCGAACTCTGAGAGTGGCCACCCAGAACCAGAGACCATTGATCTGACCACACCCGTCTCCACACAAGGCACCTCACCCTCACACACGATTGAACACACTCCAGGGAGAGAGGAACCACCTCAGAATGAAGGGTCTCTTACATCAATGAGTCAGAACCACACTCTCCCCAATCAGATGCCCTCATCCTCTCTTGTCCAAGCCCCACCATCTGGCTCGCGCCCCTGTCCCTCACTGACTCTCTCCGAGTCACAAGCCCAGTCCCTCTCGCAGTCCCTCTCTCAGTCCCTGTCCCGTTCTTTGACTCGAGGGGGTAAAGTGGGGTCGGGGGATGGGGTCAGAAAGGAAGGGGCCATCTCGGATGACACAAAAGCTGCCCTTAAAGCAGTACTGCAAAAGTCGGCCCTGCGACAGAGGGCCAGATCAGGTGAGCCAGTTTGACAGCGCCATGAGGTCATGGGTAGTGCAAAGCAGGAAAGCTGGTGAAGTGGTCTTGAGGGCTGCTCTACAGAGCAAATATCAATAGATAATGAAGTACTTCAGTATGGATGAATTAATCACTATCGACACAAGTTAGCTGGCTTATCAGTGCACGATAGCAGACTATTGACACAAATTAGTTGGTTTGTCTGTGAGTTGGGTTCAAGAAGTAAAAGGGTGGTAGAATTATGTTACCTGAAGATGATTGAAGGGGATGATCTGAGCCAGTCTTTCTCTTTTTCTTTCTCTCTTTTTCTTTCTCTCGCTCTCAGATGGGTCCTCAATGTCACTGCCCACAGAGATGGGGAGAGGAGGAGTCCTGGCAAGCTGCTCCCTCTCAAACTCACAGTCGGAACAAAGACGCCCCATCACAGCACAAGAACGCCAAAGAGAACGGGAAGAGAAGAGGAGAAAGAGGAAAGAGCGAGCCAGGGAGCGAGAAAGGAAGATGAAGGAGAAGGAAAAGAAAGACGGAAAGGCAGCAGAGTCCATAAGAGGAGTGCCACTGAGTGACAACGACAAGAGCCTGTTGCAGCGCTGGATACGGATGATGGACAGCTGCACTGATAGATCTCAGCCAATCACAGACGGCGTCAGCGGGAAGAAAGACAGTCATGTCCACACGCTTTGTGCGGAAACAGCTGGTCAGATCCAGCCATTGTTGGGAAAGGGGCTTCAGCTGGTAGAGTCGGACTCTGGCCAACGGAACAATGGTGCAGGAGAACACCAGCTACAAAGCAAAGGGCCTCAGCATCAAACGGTCCCCAAAACGAACCACACCTTATCTACCTTCTACCAGCAAAGGGGCTCCCCGGCCGTCCCACTCCCTTTTCCCGTCATGCAGCTACCAGTGAGCAGGATGGATATGCTCAGTACCCATGTGGGCATCGACGGCCTTGGGTCTTGCACGGCAGTCAAAAACAGTTCAGTCCGGCAGCAGGTAGAATTCAGAGGGGGCAACACATACGACACGATGGAGAACTGGCCAGGGCCAGACAGACCAGCGACAGGTCCATCGCTCCCCCAACACCAGTTGCTACCTCTTGAGGTGTTCCTTAATAAAATTCACATCCCCTCTGGGGGGGAAGCACTCCATGTTGAAGTCAATGGGGATGTAAGCATGGCTACCCAAACCAATGGAAAATTGCCCCCCAATCTGAGTTCTACTAGGCCAAGAAGTATGGAGAAGGTTCATCCCTCCCTGAGTAACCATTCTCAAAGCCCACCATCGGGATCTTCTGTGCTTCCACGGCCCATCCAGGAGTCCACAACCCCAGAGCAACCAGTAGGGGGCAGCATCCCTGACATCCACACAGTCACTCTGCAGCTCTCCAAGTCTCAGGTAGGTTCACAGCGTTTCATTCCCCCCATTTGTTCTCCTTCTGCTATTTGTTTTTTCCCATTTGTTGTATGATTACTACTCTGTGTGTGAGCAATTTATCAGTAGCTTAACTGTGGTTCAGCTTAACAGTTTATTTCTAATAGGAAAGAGCAGTTAGGTTCAGTTTAAAACATTTTTTGTGTCTTAAACTGTAGTTTGAGGACACAGCAGAGGAGTTTTAAAAATCACATGATGATTTAGTGCCGCTAAACTCATGCCAGGGTAATCGGCCCTGTATGTTTTTCTGGTTCTGCCATCTTGACTTTTTTGACCTTGTCGCACATGCACTTAGGTTGACGACGTGCTCCCTCCCGTCTTCTCAGTCACGCCTAAGGGCAGCGGGGCTGGCTATGGGGTGGGATTTGACCTGGATGAGCTCCTCACACAGTCCTTCACTGACCTCCAGCAGCCTGACCCCAGGGACAGGTCAGCAGGCCTTTTACAGCTTAAGCCCAGATGACTTACCTCTCGATATAGTAAATGAACTTGCTGTATACTAATGCCTCTTTCTTCCCTTTGTTACTTCAGCCACAGTGACTCTGCCCCATTATCAGCCTCCTTGCTTTCCGATTGGCTTGAGGTGCACCGGATGAGCCCAGCTGACTTGGAGTCACTTCAGCAGGAACTTCAGCTGGGTTCTCCCATGATCCTCTCGGACACACCCAGCATTTCTGACACCTGAGATGTTTATACTACATAAAGACTGATGCTTTGATCATCAGTGCTCATAGTGGACACTGAACTGATTCGATAATGGCTTGACTGACACAGTAGTGTGATTCCATGTTATGACTGTAGTTTAGTAAAAAATAATGACACCGACGACAGAGGTAACGTTTGCAATCTCTGTTCAGAAAAACGTGAATGCATGGGTAAGGACATAGAAAACAGGAGTAGGGAATACAGCATGAATGTATTTTGCATTAACTACTGTTTTTAGTAAAACCATTTCAAGCTGGACTGGAATCTGCTTTTCCCAGACCATTTGTTGTTGAGTTAGTCATTTAGTGACACTAATGTTTTTCATTAAATCAGACATTTATTCGATCCTCATTTAAATGTTTTTAGAAATTTGGTTTAGCCACTTCAGAGCATAAGCAGTTAAGGTAAGTTGACATTGGAACGATCAAACATTTGTGTGTCCCTCAGCTCTGCCCTTGGCTCCTCTTCCTGCATCGCACCCTTCAGCACACACCCTAACAACTTGTGCCACTGCCATTCCTATACACTTGGAAATGTCTGCTTAGCGTTTTGCATTCCTCTGCGCTTACTGAAAACAGGGGGCAGCCTTGTTCCACTCCGCAGGGTTTCTCGTTCAGTTGCTTGGCGTTTTCAGAGTAGGCTGCAGCAACTTCGCCTTGGTGTGAGCCTTGCAGGACCCCTCATCGCTGCAGTCGCTTCAGACAGCAAAAATCATTGTCGCTCAAGTCAAATATGTGACAATCGAATTCAACACGATTAGCTCTCGGGTGTTCTGGTCCGGTTGTACTCACAGTACACAAAGACCCAACTTCTATAGTTTGGCAGGTCTCACTTTGGCTCTTATGTGCTTTTGGTGTCCCAATAAACACAAACAGCCCTTCCTGGTCATGGCACATGATGCTATCCAAGCCAAGACAATAATGCAGCAGCAAGCACGGCCAGGGTCCGGGCCCCGGCCCGGAAGGCTGCGCTGTGCAGCTGGATCTCTGGCACCGTGCTGCGAATGAAGCTGGCGAAGGTGGAGACTTTAGCGTAAATGCCAGGCCTGTTAGGCTGGGCACAACCTTGACCGAAACTCACCACCCCCGCCTGTACCCAGGTCCCGTTCACCATGGGGCACACGAGGGGCCCCCCTGAATCACCCTGGGGAGTGGGGGCGAGACAGGGCAGGGTTGGCGCCAGCGTAAGGGACATAAGAAGCAAGAGTAAATGTGAAGAGAGTCTGGCATACAGGAGTGGAGTAAGCTGTACCTGGCAGGAATCCCTGCCTCCTTCTGGGAACCCGGCACAGATCATGTCAGGAAGTATGTCCACTTGGTCAGAGGTGAAGGCCAGAACCTGGTACATCTTCTGACAGGACATTTGTCTGATGATGCGCACCTGCACTTCCTGTAGGGTCCCCACACCAGGCAGAGACACTAGCCAAGGAAAACAAGAAGAGCAGAAGGATAAATTTAGCTGCAGAAGAAAGCCAGGAAACATGTTCTCTAAAGCTGAGTAGCATCAGTAGTAGCATTTTGACACTTGTCATATGGCTCCTGGGTTAACTGGCCTCATGATCAGCCCAGCCAGCATCCTCAACTCACCCCCCTCCCTGATGTGGCCCCAGCCAGTGACATAGCACTGCATCCCGCTGGGAAACACAGCATCATCACTGGGCAAACACACTGGCTGGATCCAGTTTGACCACTGGACCGGTGTGGCCAGCTGGACCAGAGCCACATCCTGGCCCTCTTGAGGATTGGTGTAGCCTGCTGGAACCACAACTCGCCGGACCCGACTGGACACCTCATGATGATTGACGCCACTGAGCTGGTGCCTGCCCATGTATAGCCGGTAGGACGAGACGTCGGCGAGCCTGGAGAATGCTGCATTTTAAAATGAAGCCCACCCAACCAAAGTTTCTACATCCATGTAAAGGGAAATAGGCAGCACCTACTTTGGGAAGCAGTGGGCAGCAGACAGCACCCAGTCCTTGGCTATGAGTGAGCCCCCACAGACATGACCCCTGCTGCTCATCTGGATATCCACCTGCCATGGCCACGCCCCTTCCCGCGCGTCATTTCCTCCGACAATCCTGTTACCTAGGAGTCTCCTGCCACACACTGCAAGCACTCAGAAAAAAAAAAAACACTACGCGGTGTTTCCAATCAGCATGATCAGGAAGTGCATACTCTACAGTAGGGGTTCCCAATCTTTTGATGTTCGTGGACCGGTGTAGGTCGGGCATAACTTGATCGGCGATTTACCATTTCCATCCATCCATTTTCCAATCCGCTTATCCTACTGGGTCGCGGGGGGTCTGGAGCCTATCCCGGAAGCAATGGGCA
>JAODJW010000045.1:4527160-4547069 GCA_026777045.1 Hyperopisus bebe
TTTTGTTCTAAGCCAAAGTACACTTACTACCCAGATAAACAGCTTTAAACATTTCTTTGGACTGCCTAAGACTTTTGCACAGTACTATATATTATTAAAGAGATACACCACAGCAAAATGTTCTAGTTTCTGGAGTGAAACTTAACCTAGTCTTGTGTGTTCATATGTATATAGAACATATTACAAACACCGTAAATAAGATTATTCTAAAACTAAAAATGATTTAACTACAGTTTTGTACTCAAGACTAGGACACCATTAGAAATGTTCTTCACCTGGCTGTCAGCTCTACCCCTCGTCTTGTCCTCCTCCATCTCCTTCCTCCTCTCTCTTATCTCAGCCTCCGAATGAGCAATGTAGCGGCCCAGGCAGTATGAGTGAAAATAGTGATAACAGCTGGTCTTAGTGAATATTTCTTCTTCCTGTCAGAATGACAGTGAACAATTTGAGTGACAGAGCCAACGGAGAGTGGACTGGGCCACTGCGTCGAGCAGTACCTTGAAACCATACAAGCAGATGACGCAGTTCCCGTGGGGAATATTGCTCTCTGTCAGGATCTCTTTGGCTTTCTGTGGAAGAAGAGAAGACTTCAGCATCCTGTTTGACGAGTCACTCAAAATGGGAATCAGAGGCCGATAAGGGCCCGACGGGGGCAGGTCTGACCTCAATGAGCTGGTAGAGCGCTGGCCCTCCTAAACAGGACTGCGCCTCCATGTGCAGACAGCGCTGAACACTATAAGGCCGGGGAGAGCACAGTGAGCGGGTTGGAGACCCACACTGGGGCACTATAGACAGGAAATCAAGCATGATTATGCTGATTTCTTACCTGAGGATCTTGTCATCAGAAAGACCACGAGGGTGATGGATGGAGATGCAGGGTGAAGATGCAGGGTACTGAGCAAGAGGAGGACAGACGTTACACCCACCAGGCACAATCTCATCAAAATTACTACAAAACACTGCCACCTGGCAACAGTCATCCAACAATTAAAGATTGAAGAGGTTGTTTGGGTTACAGCATGTGAATGAGCACTGAAATTGTTCAGAGGCCCCTCCATGGTGCCCAGGTCTCTGCAACTGGAACACTGCCTGGACAGCAATGGCAAGTTGAGGTGAGAGAGACTTATGGGGTCTTAGTGACTACCTGTGAGTCTAGAGTTAATGTCAGGGTAAGCCTCACAAACTGGGAAAGGGAGTCTTCAGCTGTAGAGGGGTGGAGGACCAAGCTCACATCCCAGTCCCTAGCAAAAAATAGATAATAAACCATGATGTCAGTATGGGTGATTTTAAAGACGGTGACATTCATATTAATTAAACTGCTACTCAGCGACCAGGGCAGGGCACAGCCACAGCAAGGGTGGACTCTCACCCGGCGCTGTTCCGGCTGACTCTCAGCTCCTCCAGGTAAATGGACTTCAGAACTTCAATCTCAGACAAGACACTTGGAGTACAAACAGAAATGATAAACGAGGTATTACCCCAAAGCACAGGATATTTGGACGAAAAACAAAAATTAAGAAATAAGTTTTCTGAATAATTTTCGAATGATTCCTGATACCTACATTAATATACAGCGATCGTTATATATAAATATTTGTTATGAGAGCAGCTATTCATAAGTAACAAAACAGCCACATGAAGCTTTAAAAAGTCACGACTGTGACCTGACAGGCCCTTATTTGCCGAAACCACCAGATAAACATAATTCCTGGGTAAGTATCTATTTACGATGCCTGTGCAAATCTAACCCTAAGCCTTTTCAATCACAAATGCCAGCATCAATGATGTAAACAATATTATCATAGACACTCACTCGCTCTCAGACGCCATCTTTACTCCGCAACCACGGAGTGCAGCAGTGACTACACGTCGCGGCGGTGACGTACGCGCGACCCCGCCCCACGCCTGCACTCCGCCAATCCGTGCAGGGACGTTACGTGCAGCGCCGGCCCGACACGCCCCTACCGGGGTGCCGGTGTTCCGACGAGTTGAGCTATTTTGTCGAGTTAGGCTACCATAGTGCTAATCGATAGCCCCTAACCCTAACCCTTACCCTAACTCTAACAGCAAAAAATAAAAAATAAAACCCTTACCATAACCCCTAAAACCTAATCTAAAGACGGTGGTACTGCACATGTGCAGAAAGGCTCGATAACAAGTCTCGATAAGGTATCTCAAGTTCTCAACTAGTCAGAACACCCGTGGCCTGTACTACGAAGCGGGGTTACTGGTTTATCGGGGTAACTTGTCGGATTTAAGGTAGCACAGTTTAAATGGACTTTAATGTACATATTCGTTCAGTAACATTTTGCCCAGACTACCTTAAATCCGACAAGTTACCCCGATAAGCCAGTAACCCCGCTTCTCAGTACGGGCCAATAGTCTGAAATAGTTAACCCAACTTTGTCTTTTTATTTAAAGCGAAAGATACACAACAACCTTTGAGTTCTTTGAATGTAACAGTGAAATTGCATACAATTTAATGCTGCTAAACTACAGTGAGTAGACATGTCCAGACATCTTTAAAAAAGGGAGAACAGGAGATGTTTAGATAATTTCTTTATTTGTGTTAATTACAGTGAGTCTTTTTAAAACAAAACTTTTGCAATTTGTAGTAAAACACAAAAATTAGTAGCATTTCTAGAATAGTAATTCTCCAACTAGAATTTTCCAAACTATACAAATCTCCATTATTAACAAAAATGAATGAAAAAAGTAGAAAATGAGTATTAGGATGTAAGAGATGATATCGTGACATCAACAAACCCCAATTCACGGTCACACCGGACACAGGCAGAATCTCCCTAAGATGCTAGCAGTGTGTTTTCCTTTTCGTCCGTCTCTCTTGCTCTGGGTGTGAATTGATGCGGACTTTGTCTTTCCCCTGTTCTCGGTCTCTCTTTGCGTGCTGTTGCTTCTGTTTTTTTGCATGCAGAACCATGTGAATGAACGACATGAACATCTGGAGAGAATTAGATACAAACAAATGTTGGTCAATTGCAGTCATAACTCTGCCTCGATAGACAAGCTGTAACTGACGTGACAGATATTCACCTCCTCCACATTGACGTTTTCCTTGGCACTCGTCTCAAAGGTCCTGACTCCCACAGTGTCTCCAAAGCGCTGAGCTTCCTGGGAGTGGACCTCCTTCTTGGAGGGATCATCATTCTTGTTGCCCACTTAGAGATAAGAGAGGATATGAAGTATGTCTCTCTGCAAAGCTAACAGGAAGAAGGCCTCCATCTTCAATCCACCCTGTGCAAAGCCCAGTCCTGCCAAATCATCAATCCTAAAAAATAGACACTTACCAAGGATCGTACAGACATTGTCACAATTTTGGGAGATTTCATTTAACCATCTCTTCACATTGACGAAAGACTCCTGATTCGTCACATCATAGACAATGATGACACCATGAGTGTTCCGGTAATACCTGAAATCGGAGCTCTCTTTAGTATCACAAGAAATTTTTACCGTGTGCATGTCAAGTTAGTGGCCCAAAACATCACCTTCATTGCGCACTACCTGCTGGCATGGAAATAAGTAAATAATTAACCAACCAGACTGGTTAAAACATTTAGAGCTCTTTATGAGCTGGTTAAAATGGCACAAGTCTTAAACAGTATTCTGATTTGTACACAGGAGAGTGTAGAAACACATATTCAGAAGTATACTCCTAAGGCTGTTCAGATAAGTTTAAATAACTAGTTTGGCAGTTACGTGGAAGTGATGGTCCTGAATCTCTCCTGTCCAGCTGTGTCCCAGATCTGTATCTTGACCTTCTCACCATTAATGTCCACTGTACGGATCTTAAAGTCAACACCAATCGTCGTGATGTAACTTCCTGTAGGACACGGCTGGATGTAAAGGATGTGGAAGCCAGTACAGACAATGTAACATCCACTGACTCATCTGGTGCCACATCTGCCTGATCTAATCTGCGACGTCACATAAAAGTTCACTCACCTGAAAATGAATTATCGGCAAACCGGAGTAGCAAACTGCTTTTCCCGACATCTGAGGTCAATGGAAATATATATATTTTGGATAATGAAGTAATTATGAGCAGACCCAACAATCACTGAATAAATGTGCCCTAACAACACAATTACTTGTCTCGGGTTGATACTATTTCTTTAATTACAGATACAATTACACAAGCCAACTGGACACTCTGGCAAAGATGTTTTCATTATCTGATTCTGGAAAATGAAAATAACCATCACAACATACATCTCGTATACGAGTCATCAGAGCTGTTCATCCATCTAGATGATTTTATTTCAACAATCACAGCTTTCACGTAGGTCTAGCTTAGCGAGAAACTAAACAAAGACAATGGGCCAACAGGAGGGACATTGATTTGAACATTCGGCCATAAAAAATGTCCGAGTAATTCTGCGAGAGGGTTCACTCACTGGAGTCCCCGATGATGAGCAGCTTGAACAGATGGTTGTAATCCTTTGCTGTCATATTACCGTATTGTTGCTGCTGGACTCGGTGATTTTAAAGGAAGCAGTGGATCCATTGCCCGTTCAGCATTTCCTCTTCTGCCAGTTACTCGGTTTCCCTTTCAGTTCAGTATTAAAAATGGCACTTCCATGTTCTCAGCTTTGAAGAAACATCTTCCCATTCTTAAGCACATCCCAGACATCTTATTAAGCAGCTGCCATTAAAGCACGTTTAGCAGATTATAACTGTAAATGTTTCCCAGTTCATCCCAGTGTTCCAGCCCAGCAGGCATCCAGGTTTTCGTGCATTTCACACTCCTGTCTGATCCATTTCCTGGAGGCCTCTTCAGCCAAATACTTGAAGTATTTCGAATTACCCATTAAACTTGTTCAGATACAGTGTCAGTGTTGCAGAGACAAAGATGCTAACCAGGTAGTGCATGAAAGACTCCGGATTGCTGTTTACAGGTTTCAGGGAGCACAGGAGTGATTTATAGGCCTATTACAACTACACTATATGTAGTATCCAGTAGTACCAAAATAGATTAGAAACAGAAGTGCGGAGCAGCTTTGCATTGCGCTTCTGTGTAGAAGCCCTGCCAGTCTTCCTTTAGCAACAGTAAAAATAAGGAAAAGGAAAAGCAGAGCAACTCCACCCAGGAAATCCGGGAAAAAGGACACCTGCTAGTACAGACACCATCAGCTGCCTCCTGATTCCTCTGGATGCCATTATTTTACTTGAAATCACGATTATAGAACTTGTAGAATCTAATTTAAAAGCATGCAACCCAGGTTTACATCCTGTGCAGCGGCTGTACAAGAAGGATCGCTGTCCTCATGAATATGTTTAGTGTCATTTTTAATATTTATTTCTTTCACATCACACATTCATCTACAATTCCCCCACACACACACACACACACACACACACATTCATCCACAATTCCCCCCCTTCCCCCCCGGCATTACCAGTATTTCGAGGAAGCAAAGTGTGACAGTCATGAATGACAAAACACAGAATTCTACAAAATGGGCATAACAAATCTTTATTATAAAAACAAATACTCCCGGACACTTCAGACAGGCACGCATTTTAAGTAGGTGGCGAAGGTGTGAGGATGGGAGTGCATCAAAAGGAGAGAGAGAAGGCCCTGTATGATAGGTTGGTGAAAACATCGATCTGGTCACTGCTGCCCCCTACTGTCAGCACCTGGAGAGAGTTGTACAAGAGAGCAGCACTGACGCTTAACCACAGACCAGCAGACATGGGTGTGAAATAAAGCAGAGGAAAAGTCACAGTGGGACTCACCCTGTGCTCAGTGCTGTTTGTGTTCAGAGCCAGTGTGTTGAGTGACGGGGGTGTGCAGGGAATCAGTGACTTAACTTCACCGCCGAGGAGACAGTGGGACACAAAGTGACCCTCCCCCACTGCTAAGATCTACACAGACAGAGGAGAAACCAACACATTCCTAATACAATACTAACAAATATACAAATAAAGACACTCAGTGTATTTAGTTACAGTTATGGATAGACTGGATTGCATGAAATGGTTCCAAGCAAGTTCTCAGTAATAAGGAGAGCACTGTGGATTAAATATCAGACCTCCCCAGCACACACACCCCCACCGCCCCCCAGGAAGACAGGGGTCACATTCTGTAGCTCCTGGGCTGTGTCACCCATCTGCCTCTGCTGGCAGATCAGTGTGTGTGAGGGATCAACAAGGAGGAGAGCGAAGCTTACAAGATCCTGGTAGAACATCGCCTGTCGCTGGCATCCGGACAGAGGGAAGACGGAGGTGGGGGAGAGTGAGCGCAGATGCCAGAGCGAGAGGGAAGGGCCCCCGCCACACAGCTAGGAAGACAAAGCCAGAGCTGGGTCACATGGCCACACAAATAAATACAAAATTCTGTCCACTGACCCCATCACCTGACTCCCATGTGCAGAAAACAAAGCTGACTGCATTTAGGCTTTTCCTAACTCACCATCCAGTCAGAATCCGTGGTGACACAGCTAATCCACTTCCCATGCTGGGGCCGAGCACATTGCTGTCATAGCAGAAGGACAGATTCAATTCAATTCAATTAATTTTTATATAGCACCTTTCAAAGTCGAGTCACCACAAGGCACTTTAAATGGATGTGTTGTAATACATTCCTGCATCATTTATGCAGCAGAATTTAAAAACAGGAATAAAGGAAAACAAAGAAATGGAAGAAAGAATGCCAGATAACAATGGGGGGAGGAACCAAAAACTCCCCAGTGGGGAGAAGAAAAAAAAACTCCAGGGGTCCAAAGTCAACTGGCTGCCAAACTACCCCCCCTCCTTGCATTCTAACACATTAGAACAAAAATTAATGGGCTTGCTTGCTTCCTAAACATCCTGTGTATCATGATGTTATTTAAAAACAAGTCGGCAGCATCAACGTGAATCAGTGTTGCATCCAAGATGTTGGCTGTGTCCATCTCACTCACAGTTCCCGTCAACATTCATTGCACACGGGGACTCACCTCGTACTTGTAAACCTCCACACAGTGCACAGACTGTCCTGTTCGGACATCTGGGGGCAGAAGGCGGAGGCACCTCAGTTGTGGCAGAACAACATCAGGACTCCAGAACCAGAGTCTTGCTGGAGGAGGACTCACCCCACATCCTGACAGCTCCATCCTCCCCACCGGAGAGTAGCTCTCCTTCTCGCTCTCTGATGCTCAAGCAGTGGATGTAGTCAGTGTGGCCCTGCAGCACAGACTGAACAGCCATAATCAGGTTTAGGGTTACAGTCTATCAGTATGGAAAGTCTGATTGGATAAAAACTCTAGTTAAACCCACTGTTCTTTGGTTGGCACTAGATCAAAGCAGGCATGTCAGATCCCATATAGTAATCTCATCTAGGGTGGGTTTTACAACTGAGGAACAGTCTTCAAGGCCAAAAGACTTTTTCTTAAAATCAAAGTAAAACAGCCACACCCATTTCTCACATAAAGAGACAGGTTATATACTCACCTTGAAAATGCCACTTTCTAGATCCATAATGTGAACATTGTTGTCACCCCCACCCACAGCCAGGCTGTTGTCCTGAGAACGGAAATGACCACGAGTAGATTATGATAACAAAACTGCAGATGTATCACATTATCCATGTGAAAAGTCACACAGCAAACTCTAGAAGGAGTAAGATGCCAGTTCTGCTAACTTGGTCAATTACAGTAATGACATGTAAATAGACAGCTGCTCTCTTAAACGTATCAGTATATGCAGGATTTCTGTTCTTGCATTTACTCACCCTGTCATTAATGACCATTGCATTGATCTCGGGGATCTCCAAGCTCAATCTATAAGAGAATGCGAGAATTTAAAGACACACCAACCCAACTGGACAAAGCAACCTGTGTCAAAGAGCAGAGGAGGCTTACTTGTATTGTGGTCTTCTAATCCAGACAGCTTTGGTGTTCTTGGGAGATGGACACATTAAAATAAAATCATTCATTACATTTCTTTAAAATATTCATAAATGTAGGCATACAAACAATCTCTCTTTTTCCATTATATAATACTTACTCTTTTTGCCAGCTCTGTCCAACTCCAAGCGCTAATCTCTCCATTTCCTGTACTAAGAAGATGTGTGTCGGTGGACAGAAGGGAAAAAACAGGTCCCTCGTGAGCTGAGAAAGAGTGAAAAAATATCATTCACTTCACACGTCAAAACCTCAGGAAAAAAAACAGCCAGACTGCAGTATTCAATATTTATTGATTGATTTATTTATTTACTTACTGGTATTTGAATTATTTGTACACATTTATAATTCACTATAGGAATCACAACTATTCATACAAGTATATTAAGAAGAGTTCGCGCTCAGTATAATCAGCAATTAAAGACTTACCAGTGAAAGTCAGGATGGGTTTTCTGTTGATTTCTGTTGCCTCTGGGCTAAGTGAGGATGACAGACTGAAAACAGAATCAATAAGCAAGATCACTCACCACAATACCGGGAAAAAGACATACACAATACAGACATCCCAAGTCTCCCGGAAGTTCCGGGAGTCTCCCTGATATTGATAGTGGCTCACGGATGCCCGCGAGTCGGGTAAAATATCCCGGATTTACCGGTAGTTAATAAAAAGCTGGTGAAAAGTTGTTGGCCTTAGGTGTGTATGTATGGGGCACGGTGGGGGTCGGTTGTTGGGATGGGGGGTCGATAAGCATCTCCCTGAAATGAGTTTTTGGAACTTGGGATGTCTGACAATACTTTAATGTGGCAACTTAACCACTTGTCTGCCAGTAAAAATATTAGAGACGGAATGAGAAGAGTACCTTACTGCCACACACACTATATATTTCACCAAAACACGACTTTGTCCAGAACGAGTACGGTACCATTAAAACAATCACTGCCTCACCTGAAAACTGCGATCTCACCGTAGTTGTTCCCTGCAGCTAAAAACCGACCGCAGGGAGAGAGGCTCTGAGAAAACACCGACATGTGAAGGAGCTGCAACGACGACGAAGATTATTACTCCTCACGCGAGAGCAGCATAATAAAACGAGAGTATTTAAAGTAACTTCACAGAATCCTATGCCGATAAACAAAAAGCCGGCGGTAAATATTACAGTAGAATACTCCAGCTACACATTGTTACCGGCAGGACTACATAACGGCACAACGACTTTTTCATACTCAGAATAATTAGTAAACGATTAGTATAAATATAGTTACCTCGACTGGACCCATGATTTTGCTTTACGCCAACAGATGTGACAAATAATAGAAAACAATAAACCTTGACATACAACGAAATTACATCAATGTAACTTGCTTCTTGCTTTCATTGGTCATACAAAGTCCATTTAATATGACGTCTCACCACTCTCCGGCGGAAAAAATGGCGTCATCACACAGGCACGAGTCGAACTTGCGTGTTGTCCTTTGGGTTAGAGCTGAACTCCTCCCTGCTTCGGGATTCTGTTCATTATGCAACGTTCCGGGAGGTAAACACCCTAGTTACACATTCACCCAATTAAATAATTAATACATAACACTATAATTATATAAATTCAATTTAATAATTCCATTAGGGCAGTGGTAGGTGCTGTGGCCTCAGTGAACGCCGCGGTTCCATGGGTGTGGAATTTGCGCGTTATCCCCTTGTCGAAGTTTCATCCAGCTACTCCGGTTTTACCCCACAGTCCAAAAATATGCTGAGGCTAATTGGAGATGACAAATTGCCCATAGGTGTGCATGTGTGAGGGACTGTAGCCCTGTGATGGGTTAGCGTGACCATCTTGGGTTGTGTGCCCAGTCTCTGTACCAGCCCCGTAACCCTGTACATGTATGCCCACACATATATACACACTCATATACAGATTAAATGCCTTTCTGCAATTTACAACAACTGGTAAGCACACAGTATGTGGTCAAACAAGTCATTTAAGGACTCAATTTTTATGACTAAAAGATTTTATAAAGCTTAGACAAAGAATACAATTGCATTTTTTTATTTAATATTTTCACAAAAAGGAAAAACAAAAGTCAAGATTTCTATTCACAGACAAATCTCACTCCTCCTGACAGTGGGAAAACCAAATTACTCAGAAGTATATCAATAAGACTGGAGGTATAAAGTCAGAAGGTTGACTGAACAGTTGCTCTCAGTGTTGCTAGTATACATGGATCAATCATCTTTGTACAGTTCATATAATCACATAACCATGAACGCATCTGTATGCAGAGGGAATCCCAATTCAGTCCCAAATTAAAATAAAAAAAAAGAAAATGATTTCCTAAAAAGAACAAATGGCATTATGCGTTTCCAGGCCTGTCCCTGCTCCTGCACACCATACTTCTACATGGCTCACAAGATAAAACCACCACAGCCCACAATGCACTGCAGAGGTGTTCCTGGAACTACTTCCTTTCTTTCCTGCTCGATGATCTGCTTTCTTCACTTCTACTGCTCCTAAAACAGAAGCACATATACACTGTATTAAAAAGTCCTCACATATTAGTGGCCAAACAAAGTGCCAGGATGAGCACAAGGTAAAGGTCTACAGAGGACCCCAGCTAACTACACCATAATTTGTTTTGGAATGTGGAACTCACATCAGCAGTCCTACATTACCCACCATTCAGGTAAATCCACAGGAATCGTTAGCCCATGAAAGAAGTTGACTACAAACCTGCGTTTTGGTGGTGACAGAGCGGGACGTCGCACTCTTGGTGGGGGAGAGTAGCTGGGAGAGCGCGAGTCTCTCAGTGAATCAGCTGGCACCCTCTGACGCCGAGGTGGACTGAAAGTCAAAACTAGCGTTTCACACACCCTCATTTATGCACTACCCACTGACCCTGGTCAGGGTCATAGGTGACCAGAGCCTGTCCCAGACAGCACAGGGTACAAGGCTATGGTACATATATGCAACATGGGGAGCCTCATGTTAATTCCACACATACCAAATAGAGGTTGGAATCGAGTCACCAAGCCTGGAGATGTAACAGTGCCACCCTTAAGTCATATATACACTTATTATAAATTTACATTTACTTTGAAAGAACAATTCCACATCAAAAATACTGATATACTGGCAAACACACGTAAAAGGCATACCAATCTAAAATGAGTTACAACGACTACCTTTTTGGCTTCTCCTCTTTGTCACTGTCAGAAGATGACGATGATGACGACGACGATGAACTACAGCCCGCTACAGCAGTACTGCACTCTCTGAGCAAGAAAAGAGGAGGGGAACAGGAGCAGAGTCAGGGGAGTACTGGCACACACAGAGTCAGGGGAGTACTGGCACACACACAGCCCCACAGGGAGACCACAGGCAGGCACTTATTGCACTTACTCCTTCCCATCCTCCGGCTCAGAATCTGAGCTGTCAGAAGATGAGGATGAAGATGATGAAGAGGAAGAAGAGGAGGAACTGGACGATGAACTGGAGCCACTGCTGTTTTTCTTACGCTGCTCCTTCTCTTCCTGTTTCTTTGGCTTCCCATTGGATGGAGTCTGAGGCCCACTCTGGCCAATTGAAGGATGTACTGGGGAACCAGGAAGCAGTGTGGGAGGAGATTTAGGGGAGATGGAGCGTGATTGAGCCAGGCTCAGCTCTCTGCACTGACTGCTGGGGACAAGTGACTGGCTGAGTTCCACCCTCTCCAGCTCTCCATCTCCTTTCTCACTTTCCTCCTGATCAGCTCTTGTTTCTTTCTCTGTATCTGCTTGCTTTCTTCCAGTGTTGGGTTGTCCTTTCCCCTCTGTCTCCTCTTCACTTTCAGACCCAGAAGAGGAGGATGATGACGAAGAAGTGCCTGAAGAGGAGGATGAGGAAGACGATGATGGAGATCCTGGAGTCTGAGGCTTTGCGTCTTTAGAAGCAAGTGGCTGCTTATCTGTCTCTTTCTCTCGCTCTCGGTTCCCCTCTCGTTCTTGCTCTTGAGCTCTCTGTCTCTCCCTGGAAAGTGAGCGACTGGTTCTCCTCCGTCGGTAAGGAGAAGGAGAGCGCCGTGATCTGAGTGGAAAAGGACATGATAGATTAGGATGCAGTCTCTCATCCGCAGCTGTGCACATCACCCACAAGAACAGAGACAGAAATGGTACCTGTAGAGAGGGCTGCGTCTCCTCGGGGACCTCGATCGACTTCTCCTTTGTCTCCTGTCCCGCTCTCTGTCACGATCCCTGTCCCGCTCTCTTTCACGATCCCTGTCCCGCTCTCTGTCACGCTCTCTTTCACGATCCCTGTCACGCTCTCTGTCACGATCCCTGTCACGCTCTCTGTCACGATCCCTGTCACGCTCTCTGTCACGACCCCTGTCACGATCCCTGTCACGCTCTCTGTCACGATCCCTGTCTCGCTCTCTGTCTCGCTCTCTGTCTCTACGGGCTGGACCAGGTGAGTACCTCCTATCCCTCTCCCTCTCCCTCTCTCTCTCTCTGTCCCTGTCCCTCTCCCTGTCTCTGTCCCTCTCCCTATCCCTCTCCCTATTGACCTCTTTGTCCCTGTCTCTGCGATTTGGTGAAGGCAGCCGTCTGCGGGGGCTAGCTGATCGAGATGCCCGACGAAACTGTCGTGGGGGATCCTGATACTGCAAGGGAGGGGTGCGCCGTGGAGGTGAGGCTGAGGCAGAGGAGCCATGCCACTCCCTTCTTCCTTCAGAGGTTCCGCCCCCCCGTTCCACAGTCCGCCCGACCTCAACGTGAGGAGACTTCTCAGGGGTGTATTGATATTTTCCATCGGCCAGGTGGTCTACACGGGTGCTTTTGGTCTGGTCTCTAACCTCATTCAGATCATCCCTGGGAGGCGAAGGGGAGGCATCTTTGGAAGGGGAGGTTGGAGAGTAACACTCAGTTCCTCTGCTCTCCTTTCCAGGGCCCACAGGAGAGGACACGCACCCCTCTGGTGAGGCTGCATCGCCTCCAGTTGGGGAGTACCGTCCCTTCTGTCCCAATGGTTGAGCCTCTGTCTCCATCAGGGGGTGCCACTGTCCTCTCTCTTTACCAGTATCTCTCAGCCCACACCTATCCTCCAGCACCTCCTTTTCAGAAGGAGGAGTCATGGTGGGCAGGACTGGAGCTGAAGGCAAGGGCTCAGGAGGAGCACCTGACTCTTCAGTGACTTCTGATAAAACCCTAGTCTTTTTAACCATCTGTTTTCTTGAACATTTCTTCTCATCTTCATCAGAAGAGGACGACGATGATGACGAAGAGAATGACGAGGATGCGGAGGAGTCTGTGGAAGAGGACGACGATGACGACGATGATGAGGAGCTGTCGCTGTCACTGTCGCTGCTGCTGCTACTCGATTCGACCTTGCCTTTCTTTGCCTTGCCTTCCTTGGCCTGCTTTTCCCTCTGCTGTCCAGCCATCCTCTGTGCCTGTTGAGGCTGCTCCCGGTCATCCTCTGGTGCAGGGGAGCTTCTGTTGGTACATCTCTCTCTCTCCTTTTCCTTCTCTTGCTGTCTCCGTCTCTCCTTTTCTCTTTCCATTTCTCGTTCTCTCTCCCGCAGCCTCTCTCGCTCCCTCTCCTCCCTCTCCCGTTCCCTCTCCTCCCTCTCCCGTTCCCTCTCCTCCCTCTCCCGTTCCTCTCTCTCCCACTGCCTCTCCCGTTCCTCTCTCTCCCATTGCCTCTCCCGTTCCCTCTCCTTCTCCCGTTCTTCTCTCTCCCGTTGCCTCTCCCGCTCCCTTGCATGCTCCTTCTCCCTCTCCCGTTCCCTTTCCACTCTTTCCCTCTCTCTCTGCTTCTCTTTTTCCCAAACGTTCTGTTTTTCTCTCTCTTTTTCTTGGTCTCTCTCCCTCTCTCGCCCATTTCTAACTGGTGAGGGAGAGCTCGAGGATGATGACCCAGAGGAGGAAGGCTCCCTCGTCCTCTCTGGGGGCCTCTTGCTCTTTTCTTTAGGAGAGGCATTTCTCTCTCTGCCGCTCTGTCTACCTCGTTCCCTCTCTCTGTCAGACGCACTTCGTGGAGAAGCTTCCCTCTGCCTGACATGCTCCTTCTCTGCACTCCTCATCCGCTTGGATCTCTCACGTGGTGGAGAGAGAGAAGACGATGAGGAGTCATGTCTTCTCCTCTGAGGTTTTTCCTTCTCTCCTCGGTCCCGCTCTTCTCCTCGTCTGCCTCGTTCGGGAGATTTCTGGAAAGTACCAATGGTTTTCTTAGCAGCTTAGAATTATCCACAGGTGTAGGTCTGTGATATCTGATCTTCATGAAGCATGCTCAGCACGGAGGGCCAGCATTCGGGCCTTTAATAAGAGTATACTGCAAATAGCCTCAGAGTTTATGAAGAATGACTAATAAGGTTTTCGTACAAGGAAAATATATTTCTATTTTTTTCTAAACCAAAACCTTCATAACGTAAACATTTAACCCATTTATTTTCTGCATTTATGATTAGTGGTAAAATTGAAGTTAAACACCTATAAATGTTTGTTCTTGATCTTCAAGGTATAGTGAATATCACTTATGGTCCGTATTATAATGTAACATCTGGTCCACCGTTACTTTTAAGTAAAAACCCCCTTTACCAGGTTGTTCTGCCTGACATTTGAAGTGATATATATTTGCGAACAAATGTTTTCCAATTATCTTTATCGTTCAAAACCTTTTAGGGGTTTAATGGTTTGAAACACAGCATTATGCCTAATGTCAAGCAGTCGATGGGTTAACACCATCCAATGTACGGATAACTTGTACTCAGGAACAACAAAAATTTGGGTTAAATACAATGGTTTGGAATAACAAATGCACACACTACGTAATGACACTCATGAAAACATGTCTTCAGTGGTTCTTCTTTACCTCTTCAGAGGTACAGTACTGTATTTCGTTATTGAATTATTTTTCCAACTTGCCTACAAATGGATCTCATTCGTAACCTGGGGACTGCCAGTACTTTACATTTTTAATTGCTTTAATGGCAATCTTAATTTCTTATTCGGCTCATTTGTTCGGATGGTGACACCGCCAGACATTTTTGAACTTTAAGATACAAAATTTGAAGCTGTACATGATTTGAATGCACTATACATTTACATAAAAAGAGGTTTCAAACAAAGTTAGGCATGCTATGTATTTATTAAACGATTTAAAAGAAATAAATAATGGCACAAAACTACACACCTCATGTCATTCACCCATATACCACTGCTTCAAGAGCGAAATTTTCATCCACATATCCATGCTTCAAATTGCTTTGGAAGGTATCTGATCCACACAGGCTAGACATTATAGAACAGGTATTCCAGTTTCACTACCCTGTGAATTCAAGTCTCACCTCTCTGCCGACTGCCCTCTGTGGTAAGTCCTCTTCATGCCTTCTCCCTCTCCTATCTGGAGACCGCCCCTTTCTCCCCTCATCGGCCCCCCTGATTGGCTGGTTTTGTCGTACCTCCTTCTCTGGAACTAAAGATTGGCTGCACAGACGAGACCAGAGAGTGTAACAGTGACTAGTCAATGAGCTTTCTGTGACAAGCACAAGATAGCAGTAAGGTTCTTACACAACGGAAAAAAAAAAAGTTTTCCTAAACCAAAATGAAAATGCCGGTTTAAAGATCAAGTTACTAAAATGATTGTAGAGACTACTTCTGGGTTTCATTAATCAGACTCAATGTCATGCTGAAAAAGTCATACAAAGCTACCGTGTGGAGAGCACTGTCACAGGGACAGGCGTCGCTCACACACACCCACCTGCGGTCCGAGTCCGATGATGGGCTCCTGTTCCTCAGCTGTTTGGTCCGGGGCGGAGTTCCATTCTCACTCCTCTTTCTCTTCTGCCGCCTGTCATCAGAAGGACTATAGAAGAGACAGACAACTAAGTACAGTAACAGCAACACAGCTAAGCAATTAGTAGTAAAACAAAGCGTACCTGCGTCTGTCCTTCTGCACTGACCCTTCCCTAAACAGTGACAGGAGCATCATTAGCTATGCAGGACTGTATTAAAGGCTACACAAAAACACACAGTACATTAAGCACAAGTGTATACAAATGTATGGAATCACCATCAGGGTGTTTGACAAGCTACAAAATAAAATAAATACTCAACTCACCTTTTCTTCTTCTTGCTTTTCTTTTTCTCCCGACGAGGGGAGGGGGACCGACTCTCTGAGCTGCGTGAGAAAGGACGGGTTTACTGGAGATCCTGTCTGCACATTCACAACCTGTGCACGCACGCGTGCACGCACACACACACCCCATCTGCTCTTCTCTCACCTCTCCCTAGTCTTATTTTTCTTCCTCCTCTTCTTCCGGCCATGCTTGCGTGGTGGAGATGCAGTGGAGCTGTCAGACTCTGGGACAAACCTGAATACACAAGGGAAAGTAAAAGGCAGAAGGTTCCAGTAAAAGTGACGTTTGAGCCGTCATGGTATTCCTGCATATCGACAGGCTGGCGGATGGTGGTCCAAGTTTCCCCTCTGACACTCACGCATATTTTTGCTGTTGCTGCTGCTGCTGCAGCTGCAGCTGCTGCTGCTGCTCCTGTTCCCGCTTCTCTTTTTCTCGCTCCCGACGCTCTGGATTGAAGGAGGAGCCATCCACGTAGTCTGAGGCGATGCCAAATGCTTCACGCAGACGGTTGTTCTTCTGCTGATTGGCAGCAGCCAAGGCGTGCGTTTCTGTGACCCTGTGGGGCCAGCATTTTAGAGAGACAAGCAAAACACAAAAGGGGCCCCCAGCAGGCAGTTCGGCACACCAGGTCACTCACACTGGCTTCTCGGTGGCTGCGGGCGGTGGCTCCTGCTTCTCCTGCAGCATCAGCCGGAAACTGCTCACCTTCTCCTCGATCTCCTCTGCTGAATACCTAAGGAACAACAAAAAGCATGACAGGGAGGATTCCCCACGGCAATCCTCTGTACGGTCAGACACAATGGAACTAGATGAGGTTTCTGAATTACTGGACAAGTCTGCGAGTCCACGAAATATGTCAACACTAAGCTGGCACCCCTCTCTGGCCATGCTTACCCCTGCTCCTCCATCATGTCCTGCAGTTCTGCACACTTGACCTCCAGCTGCCTCTTCCTCTGGTGCTCCAGGATCTCAGCATTGGGTTGACGGCTCAGCTGGCTCTCCAGGCGCTCGCGGTCCTTCTCATCGCGTTCGGCACCCCGCTCATCCCGTGTGCGCTTTGCCCTCACACTGGACAGGTTGCGCTGGACATACCCATTGGTCCCACTGCCGCGGGGGGTGGTCAGCCCAATGCCGTTGTACATGTTACCCCCCTGCAGGGGGACAGCAGATAAACAGGATGTTTCAAGAACAGATGTGCTCCGGAACAACATGAAAACAAATTAGAAGACATTTTGAAATCACTTTCATCAAATAAGACCACAGGATTACAAGTGACCAACACGAAATCTACCAACTCCTGATCACAGAGACTGAACCAAATTACACTATGGAACAGTTGGTTAATAAATATAGGGGTGTCCTCGCCCCCATGGCCCAGCACGTCAGCTTCCGTCCGAGCTCAAATCCTCTGTGCGGCGTCAGCAGACTCAGTCAGGCCGGCCCGAGAAGCAGCCCAGGGGCGGCGGGTCGTCCGCATCCTCACACAGCGGCGCGGCCCGTTAAGCAATCAGCACAACAGCAGACTGGCGCTAAGTGCGCAATTAGTTACACGGAAATTAAATTGTAACCAGTTACCAGTTCATACAAGCAGATGGTCATGGCGTAACAAACACGACAGCAAACACATAACCCCCTGCAGGTAATTCGGGGATATATGGGTCGCTGGCCGAACTAGCATACGTAGAGCATATAATTAGTCTTCCCAATTAACTGTTACGGCTCCCGGGTTTATTTTTACGGCTTTAATGTGAGCCCACTTCACATACACGTTACAACCCAGTAAGGTACCGGGCGTACCGGACTGGTATTCAAGACCGAATGCAGCGAAGGCCCACTCGGCCCTGCTCAGCGTTTCCGTGCTGAGGTGAGACGTAGCTAGCCACAGAGCTAAGCTAACGGTAACGTACCTCTTTATTCTCCGCACACGGAGGGGCAAACAACGAAGCAGAAAAATGTCGGAGGCGGCTGAGTAGTTGGAAAAGCTTTTCTAGAAACCGAAATACCTAAAATGGATTTTAAAAGGCTGCTGCGCCGAAGGAGATAAAGGCGGACTATATGACGAATCCGTGTCGTTCCGCGCGTCGTCGGGAAAGCACGCGATAGAGCCCGTCCCAGAAGCCACCGCAATTAGACTACATTTCCCAGAAAACCATCGGGATCGCCCACCCAATCAGGAATTGGCTGTCGCTTTGCTTTAGGGACGACTTGGAGTGGACTACAATAGGATAGTGATATCCTTAACCACTGAAGCAAATTTTAATCATACTGTTGTGTGCTAACAAACATCTGGGGGTATTTTTCGTACGTGGATTACTCGTTTAGCCGGATGTAATTGTTGTCGATTTTGTATGATCCCGGATCTGTCGGTTTTTCGAAACTCTTGCTGGATGTGTTGTCATAGCAGCACATCCAAAACCCTGCTCGGAGCAGGTTTGTTCAATTTAAACAAGGATTAGCTCACACGCTTAATCAGCGTGGAAATCTGTTCAGTCATGGCCTCGCCATTCATAGATGAGCAGCCAACTGCAATCGGTGCACAAATAATAAGACGGGAATTTCAAATTGAGAGGGTTTTAAGCGATCTGCAAGATCCTTTATTGTTGCCGGATGATATTCTTTTCGAAAGATACCGCTCCAGTCGAGATGGAATATTATATCTTAAAGATTTATTAGCTCCGTATAGTAGAAGTCCAACTAGGTGAAGTCGGGCTCTAACAGCCACACAATGTGCATTATTGTGCAAGCGGCACTTTTTTATATACTGTAGGCGATGCGGAAGATATATCAAAGATTACAGTTTACCAGACAATTCGCGAATGCAGGCAATTATAAACACGCGTTTTATGCCATTGCAGGTAATGTATACGCAATAATACAGTTCTATAAAGAATTTAAAAATCACACTAATATTCTCATTACCCAGGATTTTCAAAGATTTTGTCTGCCTTCTTATTAGCTTCAAAAGGAATGTTTTTTGAATATTAAAGATGTCCTACAATACATATACATACAATCAACACACACATATATATATATATATGCATATATATTGCATGATTGTGTTTGTATTTGATCTGTAATTATGACAAAAAAAAAATAATGAAACACTGGAAACGTAATAGTACAATCAAGTGATAAATACAATAACTAAACTACTTGCACATGTAATTTGTCGAACACTTTTTGCCAGCCGTCTTTTCTAGTTTTGGCCACTTTTGATGTGTTTTCTTTAGTACATATTCCATCCATCCATTATCTATACTGCTTTATCCATCTGGGTCACGGGGAAGCTGGAGCATCATCGGGTACACCCCAGGCAGGGCGCCAATCCACCACAGGGCCAACACAGACAAACAGCCACACACACGGGCAATTCAGAGTAGCCAGTCTACCTAACCTGCATGTCTTTGGACTGTGGGAGGAAACCCACGCACGCACGGGGAGAACATGCAAACTCCACACAGAAAGGCACCCAAGACCTTCTCGCTGTGAGGCGACAGTGCTAACCACTGTACCACCGTCCCACCTTTAGTACATATTAAATCTTTGAATTCAATATACCCCTACAATAAAAGGTCCTGCTTGGATTGCGTGGAAAAAATGCGTATGTTTTTTGACGTTTTGTAGAAGCCAATGAGAGACTTGCCGATCAAGGTTTCTATGGGCTTTTCAAGCAGTGCGGGGGCGCACAATCATCTCAGATGAATGGATCCAGCTAGACTAATCTACTACACAGCTGCCTTTGAAAAACCGACTTATCCTGGATGAGTTTCACCGGCATTAACTCATCCAAGAGGAGGCATCTGATCTCGGATGATTTAAGCCAGTGGTTCTCAAAGTGGGGTCCGCGGACCCCTAGGGGTCCGTGGGGTGTTGCCAGGGGGTCCGTGATAAAA
>JAODJW010000045.1:4547169-4559010 GCA_026777045.1 Hyperopisus bebe
TTGTAGTGCAATTATGAGGGGGTCCTTGGAAAAATTTCTGCTCCATTAGGGGTCCCCAGCCCAAAAAAGTTTGAGAATCACTGATTTAAGCGACGTACTGAAAATACCCCTCTGGAAATATTTAAGTGCCAAATAAACAAAATTCTTTTCTTTCGATGTAGAGCATTTTACTTGGTTATTTTGAAGAACAAATTTTTTTAAAGCATTTTTCTCTGCTACAATTCAGTTAAAGCCACACCTGTATTAACAATAAAAGCACATGGTACTTCTTGATTCCATGAGTATCTTTAACATAATGACCATGTCTGTTGAGTGGTTATGGTTATGTGGGGAAAATATTTCTGTGAGGTATCCATTAATGAAAACCAAACGTGTTTGTGTTCTTGGATCTCCGGGAAACGGGAGCGCACATGTCGTCACTCCTGGCTTCAAAACTCGAAATCTGACTCGGAATCCGAGTTCCGAGGGCAAATGGAATGCACGAAATGTAATTGTAATGAACAATATTTTACTAGCCACACAATGAAACTCAATATACACTGCATTCATATATATAGTTTCTTTATTAATTATATCACTTGATCAAATAAAAAATAGAAACAATTTCCTTGAACAATTTTTTGCAAATCTTCCCATCTGTGTGTCAATGATGACTAACAATAACAGAATATCAATTATGAAGAAAACGCTAAATTGTTAATACCTTTCGAGTGACCAGATTATTATAGAAACAGATAGCAAAAACAGCCAATGAAAGGTTTGAACTTTGATCACTCCATTCTTCTTACAAATGCAGTCATAGCACTTAGCATTGCCATTGGTGGGAGAAGGTGTCGGACTTGGTGGTGGTGCACATCCCATCCAATCAGCTGATATGGATTTAGAGGTCACATTTTCCTGGTCTAATCTCCCTCTTTTCAACACCCAATAGGAGTCATTCTTGAAGAAATAAGTGTCTCCTGAAAGGTAATTACAAAAGTGGTACTGAGGATGGTAGGATTGGAGTGGGGATTGGGAGGAGCTGATCATTGTAGCACAGGTAGCACGATAAGGATGGACCCTTTTCTTACCATCGCCCCAGCTGATGATGTCATCTGGGTCTGGGGGCACCCCTTTCCAGAGTGACGCCTGCTTGGGGTACCCCCCCTCCGGCTTCATTCCCACCTTTTTCCCCAACTCGTCGAACCTCCAGAACTCCCCCCCACTGAACAGGTAGGTCTTCCCTGTGTGTGCCCACACAAAGGCTGCATCCACCCTGGAGAGGCCTTTCCCAGCCACTGTTTGCACCCCCCACTCCGCCAAGGGCCGGGGATAACCAGGGAGAGCCACCGTATCCCTGAAAATCCAGTACTGGTCACCTGCACAATGGGACAAGCAATGATCCATATGCCGTCTGACAAACACATAGAAGGATTTACGTGAGTTTGCACTTGTCTGGAATTCACTAGCATCACATTCCATAGTCCTCAGTCGGATGACTGATCTTCAAATGAATCAAAGAAAAATAAACAGAAATGCTGCTCACCAATGAAGAACACAATATGGCTGCCACTTTTTCTCTCATAAACAGCGTCGATTTTATTAATTCCAGGGGGGAGTCCAATCCAGAAGTTCCTAATCAAAGCTGGGGATAGGGAGATGAGGGACCCCGACCTTTGGATTCGCCAGAAATACGGACCTGAAGATCACAAAAACGAGACTGGGTTTAAAGAGCAGGTGGTGGATGTATGGGTGCTGGAGCAGAACAGCTCTGTATTCCTGCTTTGCAAAGGGTGCACATTTCCGAGATCGTTCCAAACCAACCAACAGCAGCCACTGAGGTCGTGCTTGACGGGCAGACCATGCTCTCACCAACGTCAGTGTATGTGAACTCAGGTTTATTGGGGTTCCACCTACCCTTAAAAAAGAATATCTCTCCCCTGATGTTGGCCACAGCGTCATAGCCACCTTCACAGCGATTTGGCAGAGCTCGGTCGAGGCTGGGGGGGGCGGGGGCATAATGTGGGTACGTTGGTGTGTAAAGGTGTGTTACATCTCTACAGGATGCATGCTGTGGGTTTGCGACTTAGCATGTATGCAAATTCTCCCACTAAAACTAAAAAAGTCTGACCTACGGAGAATTATTAACTGACAAGCATGTGAGTATAGAGAACATGACACTGTAAAAGTAACAGGGATAGCAGTACTTAAAGAGCGATCCTACTGAACCATTATGAATTAGCAAATGAATAATTCTAATACTGTGTTAGAAGCCTGTAATTCCTTAATAATGTCGAAGCTTCTCCACCGGCGCTACAAATACACAGATCATTTCCAGCAATACTCACTGTGTGGTTGGTCTAGGGGGGGGTGGAGAGGGGAAATGTGGCAGCCCAGGGGTGAGTGACACATCCGGACGAGTCGTGATTGGGGTCATCTTCATCCCTGCGAGAAAGAACTGCAGTTCTGATACACGGTGACCATTCGGGTACGAAACATTATTCATTTGCTAAGGAAATAACCATCGCAAGTGATGTTTACGTCATTATGCCATATATTTCTACTCATTCTGTGTGCAGGAATTTTGTTCTGCGGGGAGGTTCATCTTGTACCAGCACATCACCAACCCCCAGGGGCATAGCTGGAAAATCTGGGCCCCCGAACAAAATTTCTGGGAATCTGCTACTGTAGGAATGGATGCATATTTCCAGGGGATATACATTATTATTTTTCATATTCGGGGCCCCTATAAAGCGCTGGGTCCCCTGAATCTCCAAAGGTATGCTTGTCCTTTCAACGCCCCTTCGACACCCAGCCCTGCTCACCGTAGAGGGTCTGGATTCCTAGTCTATCGTCGGCAGATAGTCTGTACTTCTGGATATCTCCCACCGAGCCCAGGTAGTAAGGCCTCATGATGGAGTGCTCAGAGGAGGAGTGGGAGAGGCCTAGGGCATGGCCAAACTCATGGATGGCCACCGTGAAGAGGTCAGTGCTGCCTGTATCACCTGCCAAGCAGGGTCACACGGAAAGTCTCACTCCCTGTACAAGCCATCAGTCTGCAACACAATGACAGCACCCAGAAACTCCTCCCAGAACAGGGCAGCCCAGTCCACACCTCCAAAGCTCCAGGTCTCCTCATCGTCAAAGTGTGCATCTCCTGCAAGGGCATCTGTGCCTGGGAAGAAGGCGTGTGCCAGTGTGCCGCCTCTGCCATCGAAGGGGTACCCATCATCGTGAAACGAACGAGTGAAAGTGACCCTGATGTCCCCTTCTTCCTGCCGTCCTCCGCCATCACGGGAGAGGCGGTAAAATCGCAGAGGAGTGACATCACTCCATACACTCAGAGCGTGTCTCAAGACAAGCTCAACTAGATCTGCTGGGAGGGATGGCGAGCTAGAGAGCGAGGGATAGCCATGTACACTGGGGAGGAGTGAGAGGGAGAGATTAAAGCAAAAAAAGGGTATGGACAGAGCTAGGCTGGGGTTTCCTGCAGTACGTCGGCTCCAGGTGATGCTCACCTCCACGTGATCTCGGTCTTCTCCCATCGCAGCCCAGATAGAGCATACCGCCTTCTCCGCCTCTTCAGCAGGTCAGCCATTCCCACGATGTCCGGCAGAGAACAGCGAGGGGTGGACATGAGTGAGAGAGTGGCGCCATCTAGCAGACGGGTGGAGAAGCGCACTGTTCAGGCTCCAGTTTGGGGTGCCGTCCCAAACGCAGAGAGAAGTGATGCTGCATTACCCAGCCTGCCTGTTTCTTTGAGCCCAGCGAACCTCTGCATCTCCCTCAGGGCTAGCTCGATGCCTTCCAGCGTCTGCAGCTTTCCAGTGCGGGGATCTGGAGGCGGAAGGTATCCATACCGGCTCAGCCAGTCCTGCAGCCGGCATGAAGGGAGAGTTGAGCCCGTTAACTGCACAGCTTACTCTCCCTCCCTAGATATCCCCCAACAAATAGGGCCACGGTAGTCAGGAATGACATCACCATCTTTTAACGTCTCCTGACAAGATGATGTGATACGCAACACTAACTCTATGTATTTTTTTAACATAATCACCCATTGTGGAGCCTTACACAGATTATAAGCAGCGTTTGGTGTTTTAGGTGTGCCTAGCTGTTTCTTCACATACTTTTTAAAATGCTCCATGGTGAAAATGTAAGCATTTTTAAAAATGACGTGTCTCTCAGTTTCTGCATCTCAATTTTTCTCATTTGACATATTTTCTTTATACAGATGTGTTTATTTCTATAATATTAAGATTTTAGTCCTACTCTTATGGCAATAAAAACAGGACTGCATTAAGTAAATAATAATTATTTAAATATTATTTATTATAGTAAATAGTATAATAATAAATAAATAAAGTAAATAATCTCAGTATGAAAACTTTCATATATATATACAGACCCATAAGGAATTCACAAAAAACACTATAGGCCTATACAAACCTGTTTAACTGGTACACATAGCAGAGGCAATAAAATTAAAGATGAAACCATTACTTATTTTACTTTCATTTACCGCTATAATTTACAGTTCTTTTATTTTAATGTTATTATTGCTTTTTGAAATTATTTCACATATTACTGAAGGGAAAAAAACTATGTTAATTATATTTTTCTAAAATATGACGGCGCTGAAAACACGAACAGCCTGATAGCGGATAAATACTCACCAAAGCCCGGGAGTACCGGACTCCTGCCGGAGCTGACAGCCCTGCCGAGGCAGCCAGCAGCAGGAGCGCAGCCCCGAGCAGCTGCCGGGAACCCATAGTGACACTTGCCCCAGAACAGCCCGAAAAGACAAGTGCAAAAAACCGGGAGCAAGGACGCACACCCGCCTCACCCCACAAAGCGTCCTGTACGGCTCCCACACGAGGCCCGGGGTGTCATCATCACTCAGTAATTACAGCACATCCTTAACACTGCGTATGGGGAGCCGCTCACTCAGCTGTTAATCGCAGCGGGTTTTATTCATTACGACTCCTTATGCCTTTCGGTGCCTCTCTTGTTTTTTCCGCCCCTCTTGGGACTGGGCGGGGCTCCCACTACAAATCGATGGCAAATGAGAAAAGGCACTTAAGACACGGACTCTCTCTCCATCATCCCCATTCTCCGCGGACAAATAAATAAATAATAATATGGACGCAAAAAAAAGAGGAAAAAGCTTTGATGCACCTAACACAAATCCATAGACAGGCAAACAACCTTCCTTTCTCAAAGACCAGAAATCACTGACATGATGAGGTCCTGGGAGATGCTAACCGTCCTGTACTGCTACATAACAGTGTGAATATTGACAAACGTGATGGACAACAGAGCAGGTAACTGACTTGTGCCTCCTGCTCCCTCATTAGGAGCTGCCAGGGTGGGGGGGGCTGTGCTCATTTTGTGAGTGTAGCTGAACAAAGTGGATGTATGAATGGCTCAGCCATGGTTTGGAAGAAAAAGGAATGCAAAGTGATGGAATGGGACAAAATGTTACCCCAACCCCCACCCCCACCCTGATCAGGAGTGCCCATGCCCGGTAATAATGCTAACAGGAAGCAGCCTGCTGCAAAACCAAACATATACAGCATTGTGTGAGTGAAAATAGCAGAGGATGTTTGTAAGAGAGCTGAACATCAGAAGAAATGGCAGGTGAGCTGAAGAGAGGAGGGAAAGAGGTGCTTAAAACAGGAACACTGGCTAAAGCGTTTGTTTACTCACTCTGCTTTCCTCAATTCAAGCTTGAAAAAGGCACAAGCACAAATAGATGTGTATGTTTTGAAGTTTATTTTATTTGACAACCAGTATTGCATGGTGATAATAGCACTGTATCACAGCTAATTTACAGGAGAAAAGCCTGTGATGCCCTTCCTTGGTGTGTGTGTGTGTGTGTGTGTGTCTGTCTGTCTATCTGTCTGTTAATTATATACCAAATGTCCCTACAATGTGATTAAAAACCTAATATTTTAACATTGTGGGGACCATTTTTTCAGTCCTCAGAAGAGGAAACTCAATTTCATAAAAAAAATAAAATAAATAAAATCTGTCACTGCAGTGAAAAACTAAAAACGCCAAGGTCCTGTATATTGTTTAGAAATTTATGGTTAAGGTTAGGGCTGGGTAGGGGTTAAGGATGTCATTGGGATTAGGGTTTTACCCATAGAAATGAATGGACGGTCCCTGCAAAGATGTGAATAGAAATGTGTGTGTGTGTGTGTGTTCACCACAGACTGCTCCATTCCTTCCTGTTCCAGCTGTACAGTTCGTGTCACTGGTGGCTGTAAGCAGGGCACTCCTTCTCCATCAGTGCTGGTGCCTCTCGTCTCCACAGAACGCATACTCTGCCTTGTGGTGCATGATGAGCTTGTTGTTGCCAAAGTAGAAACTGTCTGACTTGGTCTCAAATGGACTAGCGATCATCTCCTCAACTGAAAGGGGAGATCAGAAGGTGATGAGAAGAGGGGGAGGAAGAGGGTTTGGACGGGGGGGTCAGAGGAGCATTGGGTTAGTGTAGGAGGATGATTAAAACAATAAAACACAGTGTGATCAAGGATTTCATCACAATGTCCTGATCCTGTCCCAAACCATTCAAAAAGTCACAGCCTGTCCCCAAAGGTTCCCTCACCCTGTTCAGACTGTCTCTGTGAAAGTCACGGACCTGTCTGGGGGTCCAGCTCCGGTAAGGTGTATATGTGCTCACAGGTGTTTCTGCTGAAGGGGATGCAGAAGCCAATTTCAAAGTCAAAGCTCTTCAAGAGGTGCTCCCTGTAGTAGTGTCTCTCAATCAGCCGGAGATTGTTCAGGGCCTTGGCCCCAACTGTGAACTCCAACCTGGCCAGAGTGTGACATAACCACAGTGCTTTGCACTCAGCCTTTTTAGCAGCACTTCAATGACGAATGCTTTCACACCAAGTACTGTTGCACTATACATTCTAACAGTGAGTACTATTACCTTAGCGTGTCCACTAGAGAACAGAAACACTTACGTGGCTCCTATCTCTCGCAGTGCCAGAAATGCAGGGCTAAAGCGATACTGGATAAACCTTCCCGCGTTTGTGTCAACTGCATCCTTAATTTCTGAAAGAGTGAAATTTAATATCATTATAAAAAGACAGCAGTATAAAATGAAGCATGGATATTATCTCTAAGAGGCAGTTTAGACAGACAGGTAGGCTGGCAGGTAGGCAAATCCACAGTGGGGGAGGGGCCTGTCCCAGTGATCCTATGAGTCATGTTGTCGGTGGTAATTCCTCTTGGTAGGGCCTTCCAGGGCAAATTGGTCAGATTCACCGGACAATGTGCAATTATGAAAGATAAAAGCAAGGACTCAGACACCTTGTCTGGAACAGGGATACCCGGACCCTGCTCATCAGCAAGTGCCCGGTGGTTGGGCATTCACCCCAGGGGCCCAAACAGGTATAGCCCAAATGAACTAAATGGGACCATTGTCCTGTGGGCCCATCAAGAGGTGCCATAAGGGTCTGGTGCGTTTCAGATCAGGCAGCAGTTGAAAGTAGAGCCCTTCGAGGACTGATCTACGGCTAACAAAGCTGACCTCTCTGGTGGGAAAGGAGCCTGAGATGATCCAGGAGGTAGTGAGATACCATCTAGATATGGTCAGGCTCACCTCAATGCACAGCACAGGCCCTCAAACCAAACTCTTGGAGGGGGGCCTGATTATATTCCAGTCTGGAGTTGCCCCAGGTGAGAGGTGTTCAGCAGGTGTGGCTTTACTTATAACCTTCCAGTTCTGCCTTTGTACGCTGGGCTTCACCCCAGTGAAGGAGAGGGCTGCCTCCCTTTAACTTTAAGTCAGGGGGATGGGCTCTGACTTTTCTATGTGCTTATGCATCAAGAACCAGTTTACAGTAACTGGTCTTCTTGGAGACCTTGGGTGAGGTGCTGGAAGGTGCCCCCACTGGGGACTCCATTTTTTTTTGGGGGGGGGGGGGTTGGACTTTAACGAATATGTGGATAACAGCATGGAACCCAGGAAGGCTGTGATTGGGAGGAATAGCCTGCCCGATCAAAGCCTGAGAGGTGCTTTGTTACTGAAATTTTGTGCTAAGCCACTATTTGTCAATAACAAAAACTATGTTCAAGAATAAGGGAATTCATAAATGGACCTGGGACCAGAAAACCATAGGCCATAGCTCGATGATCAATTTTATAGTCATATCATCAGACATGTGACTGTATATCTTAGGCACTCAAGTAAAGAGAGGAGCTGAGCTATCAGCTGATCACCACCCGGTGATGAATTGGATCAGATAGGGGGAAGACGCTAGACAGACCTGACAGACCCAAATATATTCTGAGGGAGTGCTGGGAGCATCTGGCAGAGGCCCCTGTTTTCAGTTCACACCTCCGACAGAACTTCTCTTGTATTCCAAGGGAGGCTGCACACATTGAGCCCAAATGAGCCATATCCCTTGACTCCATTGCTGACGTGGCTATGCAGAGTCGTGACCATAAGGTTGTCAGTGCCTGTTGCAGTGGCAACCCTCAAACTTGGTGGTGGACACCAGCAGTAAAGGGAGCAGTCAGGCTAAAGAAGGAGGTCTTTTGAGTTTTAAGCAGTTGCAGAAGCCAAAACTGGGGGGGGGGGGGCAGGAGTAGTTCAGTTAGAGCTTAGACAATGACTTTCAGTCAGCCTCAAAGAAATTTGGGAAACTCATCAAGAGACTGTTTACAACAGAGAGGGAGTGCTGCTGACCCCTACTGGGGATATAGTCCAATGGTGGAAAGAGTACTTTGTGGACCTCCTGAATCTCAGTTACAGGAGGACTTGCACTTGGAGGAGGACTCCCTCATCACTAGGGTTGAGGTCACTGATGTAGTCAAAAAAAACTCTTCAGTGGCAAGGCTCCAGTAGTGGATTCTCTCTGAGTTCCTGAAGGCTGTGGATGTCATTTGTCTGTCTTAGCTGATATGCCTCTTCAACTGTCGGGAACAGGGCCTATGGATTTGCAGACTGGGATGGTGGTCCCAGTCTATAAGGAAGGGGACTGAAGGATGCATTCCAACTTCAGGAGGTTCACACTCCTTAATCTCTGCCAGGGCTGCCCTCTGTCACCGATTCTATTCATAACTTTTATGAACAGAAGTGTTAGGCGCATACAAGGTGGTGGGGAGTGTGCAAATCAGCAACCTTAGGATTATATCTTTGCTTTTTGCAGGTGATGTGGACCTGTTGGCTTCATCGAGCTGTGACCTGCAACATGCACCGGGGTGGTTTGCAGCTGAGTGTGAAGTGCATCCAAGCCTGGATCTCAACCAGAAAATGTTGGATTGCCCCCCCGCCCCTCATGCTGGGGATGAGTTACTGCCTCAAGCAGAGTACTTTAAGTATAAGAATGAGATCGCAGATACAAGTGACAGAAATGAGCTTCCTTAACAGGGTGTCTGGTCTTGGCCTTAGAGATTTTTAGACATTTTATTTGGGAGAGCCTCAAAAGCTACTACTCCTCCGCATCAAAAGGAGCCAGCTAAGTTGGTTTGAGCAGCTGTCTATGATGCCTACAGTAGACTTTCCTGAGGAGGTGCTTTGGGCATATCCTAACAGGAGCAGACCCCAGGGCAGACTCTGGATATGTTGGAGAGATTATGCCTCTCATCTGGCCTGGGGATGCTTCAGTATTCCAATAGGGGATCTGGAGGAGCTGGCTGGGGAAAGGGAGGTCTTGACATCTCTGCCCATGTGTCCCAGACTTGGATGTTGGAGAATGGAAATTAAGGTGTGAGCAACATCAAGCATCCAATATTAAGAGAGAAGTGTATGCTCCTACCATTGGGTATTGAAAGGGCAGATGATTATGTACAATCTGATTTCCTGATGCTGTCTGACATTATCAAGTCTTGTTTACTATGAAAATGCATTTATCTGCTCTGTTGGTGGTAAAGGGAGACCATATGGTGCAGTTAAAGCATAACCCAGACAGGGGGCAGTGCTGTCCACTTTCATTTGGAGCATGGAGTTGTCACCTATGTTTTTCATTATCAGGCTAACAAAGATACTCACCGGTTGGGCACTGTTTGTGGAGATCCAGTATGACGGCTCCTGTCTGTAAATCTCGAATTTTGAAACGTGAGAAGTTGATGTTATAGATGTTGTCTTCAGGAGCACAAAGGTAATCTGAGTACAGTAAAACACCAAAGATTAGTGTGTGTTCAAAGTGCCATGTGGTGTGGTTCATCTGGCCTAAATCAGTGAGTCAAATAGATAGTGGTTCGTTCCTCTTCTGTCTTGCAGGTACATACTTCATGTAGGTGCCGTTTGCTATTTATATCTTGACATAAAGGGAGTTACAGGTTTGTATTAGAGTGGCTGCTGCTAATCCAGAATGAGTCACAGCTGAAAACTGAAGAGCTGCAGCTATGCTGGACTTTCTTATGTGCTCAAGCCAAAGGTGCTGTGGTGCTCCTGCTGGGCCCAAAGTGTGACAATCAAACTGATCATCTAGTGAAGTTACTTGGAGGATTCAGTGTATTATATTCCTCGTACTGAACTGTACCTAATATATACGCTGGTGCACGTGCGTGCGCACACACACACGTTTGTATCCATATCTTTGTGGGAATCTCCATTCATTTCTATGGGCTAAACCCTAATCCCAACAATTACAACCCAACCCAGCCTAACCACACTAAATAAAAGGCTTTTGGCAGTCATAGTTTTTTGATTGCATTCACAGATTTTTAAAAAACTGAGTTTCCCTGGGGACCAAAATAATGCCCCCACAATATCCAAATCACAGTTTTTTTTATCACATTGTGGGGACATTTGGTATAAACATAACCCCCCCCCCCACCCCACACACATGCATTAAAGAACTGCCATGATGAGATGTGCTGTGCATGCACCGTGATTCTTGGACACTCACCTTCGGTGTAGGCCTTCAGCCTCAGCACGCTGTTTGGGGTCACAGAAGCCCCAGGTCCAGCCTGCTCCACCCCATCCACAGACTCCTCTTCACTAAATAACCCATTCCAGTCCTCCATATCATTGTTGTCTAAGCTTCCTTGCTCTCTCTTCATCATTATTTGAAATTCTTCTCCTTCTTCGCCTCCCTCACTTTCTCTCCCCCTCTCATTTCCAAACTCCTCATCATCCATTCTCCTTCTCCCAAATCTCCTGCTGGTTCCGTTCTGCGTGTGTTTCTTTCTTTTGATTGTGGAACCAGCACAGCTTCTGTTTGACTGTGGCCTCAATCACTTTCACACTCACTCTGATTTTAATCTCACCGATGTACAATCTCATTCTGCTAATCTGAGGTAATCCACCATTCAGAGGCACAGAGAGTGGGCTTCACCACGAAGGACAAAGGGTATAGGCTGATCAGCCAGTGTGACCAAATCAGGGATTAGCATCGCATAGGAACCCCAACTGCCACTAAACACACAAACTTCTCTACAGAGCCCACATTATAAAAGTGCTTAATGGCTGTGAGAACAGCCCATCCAAACCTTTTGTGGCCACGCCCCCCTTGTTAACCTCGTGTGGATTCCCCGTGTCACCAGCTGTTTCGAGTTTTCATTAGTCTTGTGCATTTAAGTCCATGTCAGAGTCTGTTTCCCTAGTTCTGTCATTGTAGTGTTATGATGTTTTCTGTCTTGTCTACCTCTCCAAATGTCTATTAAAACCCTTATTCCCAATTCCTCATCTTCCTCGGCTGCTTCCCCGGTCCGTGCTCTGCACGGTCACAACACACATATGCCTTCTGTTAATTTATTTTGTATTTATATCTATTTGCTTAATAATCGTTCTCAGAATGTCTGTGTACTGTGTACTTTTTTAATTTATTTGTACTATCTTGCACTTGTGTACGATCTTGCCTTATTTTGCACTACATGTGTGTGTTTGTATGCTCTTTAATT
>JAODJW010000045.1:4577017-4587434 GCA_026777045.1 Hyperopisus bebe
CACGATGCTATCACAGCGAATGCGAGGCTTAGACTGAAGCGTTACCCTATGTTTCCGCTGAGAGACGTGCCGCGTGACTAATTTCCCCGTGTGTACAAGTTACATCTTAGGTCGACGTTCACGGTTTGACTTCTGAGATTCAGATGGAGTCCTAGGTGATTTTTTTTCGAACTGATTGGTTCGACTTTCAAAAAATTCGAGTTCTAATGAGTTTGAGAACTGAGGTACCACTGTACTAGGACTGCACAATATTGGAAAACATTCAAATATTGCTTTGTGTTTTTTTTTTTTTTGGTAATAAATATTGTGATATTGTTCAAAATAAATACATGTCACACTCATCAATGATTGTTTGATCAAAATGTTTATGATTTGCTTTGGAGAAAGCATGGAGCGATGATGAAAAAACAGTGGAGGTAAAGTTTAAGCTGATTTTTTAAACATATACTACATCATTTTTAAAAGGATCAATCATCAAAATTCCAATGCTTGCCAAGTTTTGAAGGTATAAAAAGCCTGATCTCAACCCAGCTGACTATCGTGGTTCTTGCGATGTGAGAACTGCATAAACATAACATGCAATGTCAGTATTAATATCACAAATCGCCCAGCCCTGTAATAGACTATAGTCATTTTTGAAATTTAGGACAAAATACCCCGCCTCGTGTTGTGATGTCTTTAAGGAGTGGTAGCATTTTTGACACCAGTGGAGAACCAACACTCCACTGAAAGAGGAAATACAAACCCCAAAAATACAAAGGAAGTCATGTCCCAACAGCCCAGCATGCACACAGGGAGTCACATCACCATAGGCCAACATGCACACAGGGTGTCATATCACCATAGGCCAGCATGCACACAGGGAGTCACATCACCATAGGCCAGCATGCACACAGGGTGTCACATCCCAACAGCTCAACATAGACAAAGTAAGTCATATTCCAAAAAGGCCAACATAGACACAGTAAGTCACATCCCAAGCAGCCAACACACACAGGAAGTCAGATCTCAACAGGACAACATGCACACTGGAAATCACATCCCAACAGGCCGTCACACACACAGGAAGTCACATCTCAGCAGGGCAATACACACACAGGAAGTCACTCACTTGTATTAGAATGAACTGAGGTAGGTTGAGGACATACACACCAAATACACAGGAACACATCACAACAGGTCAGCATGCACACAGGACGTCACATCACATCAGGCAAGCATGCAAACAGGTTGTCACATCCCAATAGGTCACCATATACAAAGGAAATCACAACAGGCCAACACACACACAGGAAGTCCCATTCTGGCAGGACAATACAAACACAGGAAGTCACTCATCTGTATTAGAATTAACTGAGGTAGGTTGAGGCAAATGAGGGGAGGTGTAGCACAAAGTTTCCAGACAGAGGTGCTGTTGGGGACGAGGACAGCATGCAGGAGTAAGAACAGACTGTGGGGTTAATGTCTGAAAAGTGAGAGAGATGCAGATGGCAGACAGAGAGGACATCAGAGGATTGGGAGACAAGAGGAGAAAAATAAAGACGCTAATTAAATTTAACCAAATGAGGAAAGACAAATCAGCATCATCAAAACTAATACAACCCACTTCACTTCTGACATCAAAAATGTATTAACCAACAGTTAAACAATTGAGACTGTGCCAGACAAGTGTCAGCTTGGACTGTGTGATGACAGCAAAGCAAACAATTAAACAGAGAAAGGATACCTTAATTTCAAGAGAAACATTTAAAACAAATTCTGCAGAAATATCTACTTAAAACATGACTGTATTCTCTTTGGAAAACCCATAACTCTAATAATACTTTACATAACATCTATCTATCTTCCATCTTATCTTGCACTTGGTCGGGGTGAGATTGCATCACACTAACTGTAATAATACAATTAGCCTAGGAAAGATTAAAGTTGAAGCGCAGATAAGTCAAACCTAACAGTGACCACAAGAGGGCACTACACCATAAACAATCAATGTTTATTATTAAAAGCAGTGGTACCTAAATAAGCATTTTTGTACATGGCCTTCAGCTGAGAAATATGATCATTTAAAAACTCTCCTTACAGTATAAACATACTCTCACTGCCCACTTTATAAGGTACACTTGTTCAATTGCTCTTTGAAGCAAATATCAACCAATTACATATCAGCAGCACAATGTATAAAATCATGCAGATACAGGTCAGGAGCTCCAGTTAATGTTCACATCAAAGATCAGAATTGGGAAGAAAGGTGATTTAAGTGACTTTGAATGTGGCATGGTTGTTGGTGTCAGACAGGCTGCTATGAGTATTTCAGAAACTGCTGATCTACTGGGACTTTCACATCTAAAAATCTCTAGGGTTTACAGAGAATGGGTCAAAACAAAAAAAAACATCCAGTGAGTGGCGGTCCTCTCTGTGAAAATGCTTTGTTGATGGCAGAGGTCAGAGAACAATGACCAGACTGGATCAAACTGACACAATTCCAGAGGGTTGTTATAACCAAGGTATTCAGAAGAGCACCTCTGAACACATGACAAAAAAAGTATTATTGCTGACCATGTCCATCCCTTTAAAACCAGCTTCGAATGCCTAATTCCAGCAAGATTACACACCATGTCACAAAGTTCATATCATATCAGTCTTGAACATGACTGTGAGTTCACTGTACTCAATTTGCCTTTACCTATGGGATGTGGTGGAACGGGAGATTCACATCATGAAGGTGCAGCTGAAAAATCTGCAGCAACCGTATGATGCTACCTTGTCACCATGCACCAAAGTCTGAGAATGTTTCAAGCACGTCATTGAATCTATGCCATCATGAATTAAGGCTGTTCTGAAGGCAAAAGACGGTCCAACCCAATACTAGTGGGTTTTCTCTGCACTAAAAGTTGAGATTCACACCATAATGGTGGTGGTGCAGTGACACACACTGACTGCAGTGATCACAACAAACTGCTTATAATAACAATGGCTTAGTTTCTATTACAGACAGTAGAGTCATTACATGTGACAGTGCCCCTTAGTGGCCTGTTGCATGTATACAGGCAGCTGGTTAGCAGCAGCAAGTCACAAGCTGCTTCTCCAATCGGGAATCACCACTAGTAGACCTAGCAAAGGCTTTAGTGGGGTGGTGGGGGATTGCAGAGTCCTACAGCAGATTGTCAGACAGACCTGAGCTGTTGCAGTGTTGGTTGTTGAAAGGGGGTGGATTTGAAGGATGTGTTCAGGGGGTCAGGTATGGGAGAACAGCAAGGCCCACCCCCAGACCTGCTCTGATTGCACAGCTTCTCCTCCGTTAGATTTGGCTCTTTCATTAGAAAACCTTCCCTGTCAATCAAACACAAAAATTGGCATGTCTTTTATTATGGTCTATGTTCATTTCTTTGTAACAAATGATTCTTACTTCCCTTTTGTTGCATTTCCCGGTAGTTCATACACACCAGGTAAACTTCTGGGTCCATTTGTTTTGTGTTAACATGCATTTGAACACTTCACCATCAGAGAGACAGGAAGGGGGGGGTGACATGATGGAGGAAGAGGGACCTGAATGCAGGGCTCTGGGAGCTCAGTCTCAGCCACCAGTCTCTTTCTCACAAAGATATTAAGCTCTGAAAGGGAAGGACAGAGCCACACATGGGGTTCAGGACCCCTTCCATTCATTTAACATCAGGGAACTAGAAGGTTAACAGGAAGGTAGAGACAGTCCCAGAAGGTCCTGGAAGGTCAGATGTCTAATACCACGTATCATTATGGCCAAGAGGTTAAGAACACTGGAGAGAACCAAGCCAGTGAGATTCCCGGATGTATGAATGGGTGATGCAGCTTTGAGGGGAAAAAAATCGATTAAACAACAAAATAAAAGACTCTTTGTGTGTGAAAGCTGAGGGATACAAGAGGCAAGCCGGGGCTGACCTCTCTGGGGCAACCATCTGGGCCTATATGAAGCTCATCCTGTTCCTCTGCAGCTTCCTCTTCAGCTGGAGTCCAAGCTGGAGGTCCTCAATGTCGCTCCCTGTACCTGCCCATACTGACCCTCACACACAGGGGGCGACAACAAGGACTACATGAAAGAGAAGCAGAACAAAGGTTCCTCCACGAACACATGCAGGCAGGATCTCTCACCTGTGCTGTGGTCACGGACGGCCATACTCTGCTGATTGTAGAGCTGCCTGGATCGCTCCAGTTCAACCCAGCTTCTCGAAAATGGCAGGGGGAGGACACAGAATGAGGTCATAGCATCTCACAGCCTCCCCAGAACTTAAAACCCATTAGCGCTGATCCTCATTGCAAGACTAATGATGCTTGATCTCATTAACATTTCAACATATGAACCTACCTTTCATGTGAAAAGCTCTTTTGATCTCCAAGATTTTTCAGGTGTTTGGTTGAATTGAACCCTAGCGACTTCACGCACTTCCTACCTCCCTGTTTTTTTCACTCATACTATGTCAGTGTTTAAATGTTCCCACCTTTATCTAGCTCCGCCTCTTTTTTGTCATTCCCTCCCATCTCTCAGAGAAGTAGCTTGAAAACACCAGGTCACCAAATGATGGAGAAGAAAGCAGCCAAATGTCACCCCCGAGGAACATCTCAGAATCCAGCTGAGGAACAAACTTGCCTTCAGTCCATAATCCTCGCACTATGCCCTGTTCAGTTGATGATGGCCAATATGTTTAAGGATACAGAGAGAGAGAGAGAGAGAGAGAGAGAGAGAGAGGGAGGGAGGGAGAGGGAGAGAGAGAGAGATGCAGGGAGGGAGTAAGATGGCATCAAAAAGGGATCTAGAGCATGAGGAGTCTTCAGACCCCCATCGCTGGGGAGAGGGGGCAGAGTGTGCTGGAAGGAGCTGCCATCACCAGGAGGATACATGATCCATGACAGCTGTCCAGCTCCTGTAACTGTATATCAGGGGGCCGTCATCTTTTTATTTTTGACACAGTCACACTTCTGGCACCTCATTTGCATATTCCCATGCATTAGTATATTTTCCTTGATTCACTCCAGAGGCCAAATTTCCTCGACAGAGAGTGGGAAAATGTTAAGAAACATCTGACATACTACCCAATGCTTGCACATATTCTCTGAACTCTCTCCTTACTACCATATGCTGTGTACATGCTCTTAGTATTCCATCCATACTGTTCCATGCTATCAGCATATTCTTTCTGTACTCTGTCAATACTACCCCAGGCTCTGCAAATACTCTCTCTGTACTCTCTCCATACTGCCCTGTGCTCTGTGTATACTCTCACTGTACGCTAGCTGTACTACTTCATACTTTGCACATACTCTCCCTGTACTCTGTCCTTACTACCCCATGCTCTTTACATATTCTCTGTTCTCTGTCTGTACTACCCCATGCTCTGCACATACTCTCTCTGTGCTCTGTCCGTAATATTGTGCTTTGTATATACTCACTACGTACTCTATCCATACTACCCTGTGCTCTGTCCATACTACCCTGTGCCCTGTGCATAGACTCTCTATACTTTTTCCTCTGCCTGTGCGCAAACATGCTTACAGATATTTCTGTAGCTTCAGGGGGCAGCTCTTTCTAGCTGTTTTTAGTTCATCCCTGTCTCCCACTGTTTTTCCCTCTCTTGTTTTTCACTGCTGGGAGGGAGGATGCGCTATTATGGGGTGGGGGTCACCATAACAACAATGCAGGGCCAAATTTTAATCAAGTCCATAAAACCAAAGAGGCAGAGAGAGCCCCTCTTCTCTCTGCTTATTCACTAAACCCGGGGCAGGTGCACACAGCCCCACTGTCAGGATGCTGAGGGAATTACACACTTATTTCCATATAATGACTATGCATTATGTGTTTAGTTTCTTTGATAAAGACTCTCACTGACTTTAAATTAAATGAACAGGACACTCGTTTCACACCCCCTCTGTCTCTTTGTCTCTTCATCCTTCATTCCTTCACTCGTGTCCGTGCTGCCTGGCCCAAGGCACAGCTGCAATGCACTGTCACCTTCAACTGTGCTTTGAAACTACACATAGTGCTTGAGGCAAAAAACATAAACGTGGATCAGTAGTTTGTGAGGAGGGGCGGAGGGGATGTGGCTGGAGGAAGGTTCTGCAAAGGAGCTAGAGATCTTAGTGCACAGTGAATCCAAAAGCACACACTGAAAGTTAGGTTATTCACCATTACAGCTGTAGATACATTTAAATGAGAATGATCACAGAGTCATGATAACAGGACTTGGCAGAGGTAAAGCCAACCACTCAGGGACAGTCACCCACACTGCCCATGCTCTGCGAAGGTGCTTGAATCTTACTATTACCACACAAGCAGGGTGACTCATTTTAGAGACAACATCACTATATGTCAACTGACACAAATAAAACAAGAAATGCCTTTAGTTTTTTTTGTGCTGTGACGAGTATTTCTTCGATCTTCAGGCAGAACAAGACACCATGGGGGAGGGAGTAGATCATTCCCATTAGGATCCAATAAAGTGTGGCATACTTTACACAAAGTCCTGACCCACACAGTATATGTGAAACAAACATGCCCAACTGGAAGAGTTAGAAGAAGAAGGGAAAACACAGCAAATGCCCTCATACAGAGTGCATTAGGTCTGGGCTGGCGAACCCAGCGGTGTAAAATATGTGTTTAACACAATGCCCATTTACCAGTTAAGGCAGGGTTTGACATAACTAAGCTTGGCCACTGGATCAGCTTCTCTGTTGTAAAAATAAGCCTATAGCTATATACCTGTGATTAAGACACAATGGACAGGAATGGACATAACTGTAGTACTTTCACTTGTAGAGAGGAACCCGATTCAACACCGCGTTCAAGGTATCAAAACAATGAATAACAAATATCAGTTATACCTATCCGTGTCCGAAGGTAATTTCGGCTGAATAACTATATTCACAAGTGGGGAAATAACGAAAGAAGTAATGCATGGCGCTCCTTTTAGAATGACACACATTGTTTCGTTGTCTGTTTACTTCAGTAAACTATCTGTACTTCAGTCTTTAGTTTATCCTTCATTTTGTGTTCTCGCCTCGTATTGTGTTCTTCCGCTGTTTGCTTTTATGGCAGTGATTTGCCTCAGTTGGATAGACACAATATCGGTACCTCACCCGTTAGCCGCAGCACGACTCAACGCGCGCCACCGCGGTTGAGTGCTCGTGCGCGTGTCAACGTGGCGCTTCGAGACCAATTGAAATTTGCTCCAAGCCCAGTCCCTCCCTCTTCTCTGATTTCATTGGATACTACATCTCATAGCAATATTGCTATTGGATAAGGAGAAAGACGACGCCCTGGTAGAATTTAAAGAGACAGTAAGACTGCCAACGCGTGCAGGTCAAAAAAATCTGGGAGAAGGTGTGTAGGACGAGTATTTGGTAAGTAATTTTCTTTTTAAAAATGTACTGTTCTCTTCGACATTGTACTGAGTAAGCGGGTGGGCAGATGAATGTTATATGGATAAAATCTAATATTTGTTTTGATTGATCATAAACCGCATCATTCATTTTGTTATATGCAAAGTATGTATGGAATACACACTTATCAACAAACTGAAAACTTTAAGGAATGTAGATGCTACTTGGAGAAAAAAGTAAATTACGCGGAAAAATATACAAGGAAAGCCTTGTTTTGAAAAATTAAATACAAGTTGTGATTTTAATAAACAGTAAATGTAAAAAAATCTAATGCTGCTTATTACTTTTCATATTGTCAGTGCATCGTTCAAACCTGCTATAGAAAGTTACTTCAGACTGTTTCTATATAACTCACAAATGACGTGCATTTTGTTTTAACTTTTTGCTGCAGCTAAGGAAATATGATGCTGATGCAGTTGCTAGGAACAACATCATTGTTTTTGGCGGTGGCGATAGCGGTCCCTGCCCAGGAAAAACGTGTGCATCGCCACGGTGACCTGAGCGATCACGTGCACGACGACACACACGGCTTTCAGTACGACCATGAGGCGTTTTTGGGCAAGGAGGAGGCCAAGACCTTCGACCAGCTGACCCCAGAGGAGAGTAAAGAAAGACTGGGGTATCTCACTCTTACCACTGACGTTATTGCGTAGTGCTTCCTATTCCAAATATTCCAAACTCAGCAAAATGCCCTACTGTTCATTTCTAACCATTTGATCAAAATACATTATATATTGCAGCAGTATACTGAGGTAATTGTAGGTGGAATATGTCATTTGTACAGTTTCTGTTATAGTCAAATTATGCATGAAGACTAAGGAAGAGATTTGGGTTTAATAATGCATTTCACTGTAATCTGTTTGAGGTAGCACAGTCTGTAAGGGGTTGGTTTCTTTTTGTATTTGGTTCCCAGACATCTCTGCATGCTTTTTCCTCTTCCACTGATGTGTCCTTGCTCCCTTTATTTCCCATGCGGTCTGGCAGGAAGATCGTGGATCGCATTGACACAGACTCTGATGGCTACATCAACCACAAGGAACTGCACCAGTGGATCAAGCACCGGCAGAGGAGGTACATTGAGGAGAATGTGGACAAGCACTGGAAGGAGTACGACCTCAACAAGGATGGACTAGTGGCCTGGGAAGAGTATAAGAATACCACCTATGGCTACTATCTGGGTAAGAGAGAAGAGCCAGCAGGGCAGCAGCACTGAGCCCTGACACATCATCTCTTTGTATCAGATGCTTTTCTCGGGAACCACCTGGTATCTCTTACAGACCTTACATTCTAAGGCATATCAACATATGAAGAATATTAAAACATAAAAATGGTGGAATAGAGTAAATATAGAAGAGCTGAACGTCCTTGTAGACGGGTCTGGCATGGATGGGTGGCCATCGACTCTTCTGTCGTTAGTAACGGGAGTCGAGACTTTTGTTGATTGTTGCAGATGAGGAGTTTGATGATGTTGATGACAAGGCGAGTTACAAGTCCATGCTGGCCAGGGATGAGCGCAGGTTCAAAGCTGCTGACATCAATGGGGACGGCATCGCCACCAAGGAGGAGTTCACAGCCTTTCTGCACCCTGAGGAGTACGACCACATGAAGAGCATCGTGGTGACGGTCAGTCGGGCTGGAGGCGGGGGTGGGCTGCTGTACTTGTGTGGTCGCAATATGCATACAGAACGATTACCATTAGGCTGCTTAACTGCTCCACCCCTTGTGACGACAGAGCAGAAATGCACCATCACACTGTGATCCGATGATCTATGCTGTCCCTTCTCTGTTCTCCAGGAAACGGTGGAGGATATCGACAAAAATGGAGACGGACTAATAAACCTGGAGGAATACATAGGTGAGGCATCAGCGTCCCACTGCTCTCCACTGACAGGGGAACAACGGGTGAAGCATAAGCACTGAACCCCACCGTCCCCTTCAGGTGACATGTTCACCCCGGAGAACAGCGAGAGCGAGCCGGACTGGGTGAAGACCGAGAAGAACCATTTTGTGGAGTTCAGGGACACCAACAAGGTGTGTGTTTGCCAATTGTTGGAGATGACGGCTTCACATGAATGCTTGTTTTTCTAGAATCAGTCCCAGACGCTCATTTGAGTCTCCTTCCACCGTATTGAACCTTCCTATTCCTATTGATCATCTTTCTTCCCTCTCAGGATGGGTTTCTTGATGCTGCTGAGGTGTCCAAATGGATCCTGCCAGGAGAGGTGGACCACGCAGATAACGAGGCTCAGCATCTCATCCACGAGACGGACACAGACAAGGTGGCCTCACTCACCCATCCCTCTGTAATTTAATGCAGACAAAAGCTCCCCTCCACCAATACTTCATTTCTGTCACATCAGTTACTGCTGCTGCTCAGAAATCATAGCCGGTCTCATAATTAATTATAACAGTGTAATTATACAGGAGAACTGCACAAAGTGTGCTTCTGCTCCCTGGCTTAACCAGATCAGGGGTGTAACTCTCTCTCTCTGATCATGCTTCCTCAGTCTGTCTCTGTTAATATTCTTGGTAATTAGCTAATTCATGTTCGTCACAGCCTGTGATTCTAATGAGCTGCCAATCATCTCTTCTGCCTTCTGTCTCTTGCCTCCAATTGGCCGGTGGCTTGTGGGGCTTCTTTCGTTGCCGTCGCCATGGCTTCGCCGAATGAACAGGACGACCGGATCACCAGGCAGGAGATTCTAGCCAATTGGAACATGTTTGTGGGCAGCCAGGCGACCAATTACGGAGAAGACCTCACTAAGAAGCACGATGAGCTTTGATGATGTCACACCTGGGGGGCGGGGTTGGGACACCATAGGTTTTGGTATATGGGGAGCTTCATTGTGTATTGGGGGAGGGGTGTCAATCACTGATGTATAAGCAGAGTTAGTCTATGGGGAGGGTGTTATCACATCACAGATAAAAGGGGTCAGCCAAAAAGATGTGATACAGACACAACCACAGCCAAAAAGATGTGATACAGACACAACCACAGCCAAAAAGATGT
>JAODJW010000045.1:4617097-4633487 GCA_026777045.1 Hyperopisus bebe
ATATAAAAAACAGACATTCGTGTACCTTCCGCATGGCAGAAAATGTTTCCAGTGACGGTGAGCACGTACCCCACATTCAATCGCGTTTATTTTAGCTAGCAATTCGCAGGAGCCGTCGGTTTCCTTGATTTCAGAAGTTTTGGGGGGTGCGGCGACACCTGCTGTTCGGCTGGCGCTACTGCATCACCGGCTCCATCCGTTTACAGGCGCAAAACACATGGCAAAAGGTCACACCTGGGAAGCCTCTGTTTCTGGGGATGTGGATGGTTTAAATCTCAATAAAAACAAGAGACAATAACATGTATGTGAAATCCCTATATTTATACCAACCAACAACCAACGATAAAACCTGTACACAACTGAAGGAGAGCAAGTACGCGTAATGCACAGTATGGACAGCATCAGCCTGCGTCTTCCAGTACATACTTTGTATTTCTGTTGATACATCTGTACAGCAAGACAAAGCGAAAGAAAGGAGCACAGCAATGCATGTGTTTCGATGGCATCAACAAGGCAAGGACGCTGGGGAGGAGCAGGCATAACTCAGTGTCTGCCACTAAAGTCTCTGGCCAATAGCATAGGAGCAACAAATGCATGTTCGGCAGCTGGGCTAATTGATGCATTGGAAACAATCAGGATGACGAATGCAGAGCAGCTGGATCTCTGTCTCCATCCCGATCATCCTCGCCTACTTTTCGCCCGTGCTTCCGGAAGTACTTGTATCTCTGGACGTAGAGCTTGACCAGGTTGCTAACCTTGACTGGGTTGATCTCACCAGTACGACTATGGCATATCTGGGGGGGGAGTGAACATGGAATGGTAAGTATAAAACACATGCTGGCGGGTGGCACACTGTGGGGGTGAGCAAATAATGGCAAGTGGGGCTCCTACCTTGTGCACAGCCTTCCTCAGAATGTCTTTATATTCATCCTTGTTGATGTCCTTGCGCTGGTAATAAGGCTTGATAGCCAGTTTTACCTCCTCCACAGCCCTCTCTTGGGTGTGAAGCTTCTTCAGATACTGACAGGGAGGAGCAAACAGTTTATACAATGGAGAAGCATGTTATGCTCAAACAGGCTGGGACTAACCTTTTGACTTGTCCCACTCTCACTTCACTCTGATGTGCTGTGAGTAATACTGCATTTGATTTGAACTTGTAACTCGGACATTCTGAGATCCTGGTCAGAAATTTCAACTAGAATGCCCCCGAAATCGAAATTCCTACGGAGAAATCTACACAACCCTGACTTCAGAATTCAAGATGGCTGAGCCCTTTATCAAAAGAACTTGCGTATTATTTGTGGCTCATTAAATCGGTTGTACACACTGTACTGACCAACAGCTATCTGTGGTCATGTTGCTACAGTGTTTTTATGCACAAAACTTTTCCAGCTGAGCAAAAAATCTTGCTTTTTGAAACTGGTCCCTGGTATTGCTAAATAGCTTGCTGTACTGGAACGTTATTAATTCAGGTGTGACATCATTCCAAGCTCCAATTTCCGACCTCTCAGGTAAATGGAATGCAGCATGACTGTTCATAGGCTTCGTCAGCATAACGGCTTTCTACTATACCCTTCAGCTGGAGCCAAGAAACTCATCACAAAATAAATGGACATGTGACAGACAGAAGACAGCCTCACCTTATCTGGGTCTTTGCTTTCCCCGTCCCAGCTAGTGTCACTTGATACCCCTGTTGTGCCTAATGACCCGCTGTGTAAGGGGGGAGTCTGCGCACATCCCGCACTCAACGACAAGCCGGGATGCAGGTGAGGTGGCGGGGTCTTGGTACAGCCAACCAATGGGAGAGAGCTGTGGAGAATGAACTGGGCAGGAGTCGGAACAGAAGGTGGGGCAAGAGATGGCAAAGGGGCAACTTGCGATGAGGTGGAGGAAGAAGACGACGAAGAAGGGGGTAGAGTCTGGTTCTGGTTAGCCTGTGAGAGAATCTATGAACAGAGGTTAGGTCAGAATGAAAGTTCCTCATTCCATTATGTCTCTCAATAGAAAGATATTAATCATTCAAAAAGAAGATGACACAGCCTCACCTGGCTGGTAGCCTGAATGAACTCTTGTGCTTTTGCACGGCTGGCCAGATTGGCCTCTTCCATTTTAAACAAGAGAGCCGTCACTGAAAGATAAAGCAGAAGTATGTCAACATTTTTATGGATGATATAAAAAAAATATGATAAATCTACCAAAAAATGTAACTCACAAGCTAAGACCCCTCCAGCAGTGCAATCCACTCCTGTCTGTAGGCTCCATGGAAGGGGTGGGGCTCCAGGTGGTGGGGGAGGTGGTGGCTTGGTAGTCGATGAGGACGAAACTGAAGAGGAGGCCGACGAGGAGTGGTCAGCAGATGAGGCTGGGAGTGAGAGATTGAGTGAAGCAGCAGTCGAGTTCGCAGAAGAGGAGGAGGAGGAGGAACAGGGAGGGGATGTAGGTGCTTTCTGCTCTTCCGGTGGCAACTTGAGGTCTGTGCCAGACTGCACAACTCCTGGGGTGCCACTGAGGGGTGTCTGAAGAGATGGTGGGCTTGGGGGAGCATTAGATAGAGGCATAAGTGGGGATGCTTGGATCTGTGTTGTTACATCATCAGACACAAATGGGGGTTCTGGGGTCTTGCAGCTGCTGTCCACAGTCTGAGAGTCTGGAGTCGATTCCCTAGTGTCACGAGAAACAGGGATGGGAACCAGAGGGCTGCAGGGGGGTGAAGATGATGGTGGGGGAATGCTGGCTGAGGCAGAGGATGACGATGAGCACGAGGGTACAGCCTGAGGCCTGGATGGAGGACTGGAGGGCTTCCCACCAGGGGTGAGGCCTGATTGCGTGTCCAACAGTGGCACACCCCAAGTATCGCCTCCTATCCCACAACGATCATCTGCTCCACCCGCCTCAGCTGTAGTTCCTCCCTTCTCCCTGTGATCTCGCTCTCTCTTTCCCTGTTTCCGCTTCTGTTTCGTTGTTGAGGAAGAAGAAGGTGAGGAGGCTGAGGATGAGGAGGCAGAGGTGGTGGAGCTGGGCTCGGCCTTCTTAGATTTGATGACAGAGAGATGGGAGGACGAGGAAGAAGAGGATGACGAAGAGGAGGGAGGAACCAAGGCTGAAAGGGTCCCACATTTCCGTCCTTTTGACACAGAGACGGGCTCAGAACAGGGTTTGAGGAAAGGTGACCGGCTCTCATTGTCCCGGCGGAAGACCACAGCAATGGAGCCCCCAACAACTCCCGCACTGCTGCTTCCACTTGAAGCTGACAGATCTTTACTACTCCCAACAACTACCCCGCGTTTGCCTACGCCGCTCCCACCTGTGGTGCTGCTCACCCCATCCCGCACCAGGACAGACACCTTGGACTGGAGCTTTCCCTTACGAGTTCCTCGGCTCAGCTTTTTGGACTTGCCTGAACGACCTCCTTCCTTCTTCACCCCCTTCTCTTTCCCTGCCTTCTGGATATGCTTGGCAGGTGCATTAACTGAGGGAACTGATGGAGGGGAGAGAGATGATAGACCTTTTCCAGATTTTGGTCTATGGGAAGTCTCTGCAAGGTTAGTTTTTTTGCCTGTTCGGGATTTCTTCTTGACATGTCTACCAGTTTTGGACTTAACCTTGGGTTTGGGGCTTGGATGGGGGGATGGTGGTGGCAGGTGTGGAGGAGTGTCTTCCAGCGATGGATAGTCTGAGTCGAGGGCCTCCCCATCCAAAGACAACACTTCCACACCTAATTTGTCAGAGAACTGGTCTGAGTCAAAATCATGGTACCTCAAAGGTGTGAGAGAAGAGTCACGTGATTGACTCATTGGCATGTCCTCTTCCTCATCTTCCTTCTCTTCCCGTCTTTTCCTCTTCCTTTTCTTCTTGCGGGGCTTGTCGGAGGCCTGAGGTGGGGTATCTGGGGCAGCTTGGGGCAGCGGAGGTGATCCTGGGACCGTGGTGGTAGTTGTGGTAGTTGTGACAGTAATAGTGCGCTTGATAGCAAACAAGTCTGAACCGTTGAGGTCTTGGATGGACGGAGGCACTACAGGACGGCCATCCCTTTGCCACCTCTCCCTTTCAGTATCCCTGTTACGATCCCTCTCTCTCCCTCGCTCCCTCTGCTCCCTACTCGACTTTGTCTTTTTCCGGCTTCCCCCTCTTCTTTCCCTGCTGCCAGACTCCTCCACTTGCTCTCCCCTCTCCCTCTTACGCTTTGACTTCCTGGTGGAGTCTTGCTCCTTGTCCCACTCTCTTTCCTCTCTCCTTTCTCGGTCCCTGTCCCGACGCCGGTCCTCTGAATGGCTGGATGAGGAGTGTCGCCTGTGCTTCTGCCAGTGAGAGGAGCTCTGTGAGTGTGAGGAGCGCTTTGGGCTAGTCAATCTTTTCTTCCTTTTACTGCTACTGCTCCTGCTGCTCCTTCCTCTGCCTTCTTCCCTTCTCTTCTCCTCCTGCCCCTTCCTGTCATCCCTCTCTGTGTCCCTCTCCTTCTTTTCTTTACTTCCAGCATCTTTTCCCCTCTTCCTGTCTGGTTTCTCACCACCCCTATCCTGCTTCCGTTTATGCCTTTCTCGATCCTTAGACCCCCTGGTGGACTTCCTGCTTCTCTCTTTCTCTTTGGGGGCTGGAACAGACGAAACAGGGAGTGGAAGAGGCAGTGGAGGAGAGAGGGAAGAGGAAGGGCCAGATCGAAACCTCTCCTTCCGTCTGCTGACCAGCTTCCTCCTCAGGTCTCCCACTCCATCCCGTTCTCTCCCCAAAGCCCAGTTACCTTCTGCTCTCACAGACACAAAGTCATCACCATCCAAAACACGGAGGATCCTTTCTGGCTGGCGGCAGGAGTGGAGGAAGGGACTATCGGAAGCACGTACCCTTTCTCCTGTTTTGTCCCTCTTCCTGTCCCTCTCCCGGTCACCCAAACCTACAATCTCTCCTTCCTCGATTTCTGAATTATCGCTATCAACCTCTTTCCTTTCCCTTCCTCCTTTGCCCCTCTCTCTCTTATTTTCTCTGCCTCTGGCCTGTTCCCTCTCCTCCCGTGGCCTACAGACAGGGGGGTCAGTAGAAACCGAAGGAGCCCTATCCCTCATTTTCTCCCTCCCTGGCCCCTCCACACGTGTCTCCATCAAAAGCATGGCCTTCCTGGCCACACCATTTTCATCCTCAGCTTCTATTCCTCGTTCCCTCCCTCTCTCTGAGGCTGGGGAACCCGTGGGATCAAATGGGTCATACTTGTCCATGTCTTCCTCATCCTCTTCCTCTTCCTCGTCATCTTCCACTGCTGCCCTGCCTTCTCTGTCTGCCTCCCCCTCTGTCGGATGAAATGGGTCATAGATCTCGATGCTTGCTCTTCCTGGTACTGGGCAGGGTGAGGAAGAGTGATGGACAGAGGTACTGGAAGAAGGGGGCAGCGGGTGCGCAGGGGTTGCCAGCGAGACCGAGGTAGAGGAGACAGCTTCCCCCGTCGCACTGGAAACTGCACCACCCTCTGTGCGACTCCTATCATTGTCATGGTAACCAACAACTGTGCCTCCAGGAGAAGAGGTCGAGGATGAAGGTGAAGACGAAGGTGATGATGGAGCAGAGGAGGGAGACGATGGTGAAGTGCAAGGTGGTGAAGGGAAGGGGCTCTTCGCAGTCATAACTGTGCCAGGTAAAGTGGCCGTGGTAGCAGCTGAGCCTGTGTTAAACTGCCAAGGCCAGGAGGACAGATTCATCAGACCTCTGTCCAGACCTTTGGTCCAGATGGATGAAGGATGACTCAAGATGAAGGGAGACTGATCACAAAAAAACGCTGAAAGGAAAAAGAAAAAAGAGCATAATCGTGAGATGAATGTCTAATTTGGCAAGCGGTCCCATATCTACAATACGGCAAGAGGCCAGTGAACGCTACCTTACCTGGCTTTCCACTCCGCAGTAAACGAGAGGCAGCTAAGGGCAGGAGAGCCAAACTGGAGCTGCCTTCAACTCTGACTTCAGCTGTGACCTCAATGTCTAAAATCATACTATACCAGGGGAGGAAAAGGACATAAGCACAGTCACTCCTATACTAGGGAATTCCATAACATCATAAATTGCCAAACTGTACATAGTATGTCAGACTTTACAACTACTGTTTTTACTGTCAGGTCAAAGACCAACAGGAACTAAACTAGATTTAGATATTTGACTGGCAATGATGATGCAGCATGATGTTAAAGGGGTCAGATCACTTTCAAACAATTACCTATGGTAGTATTAACTAATCACATAGTATGATATCCAGATACCAGCACGTAAACACAGATTTAATATGAGAGCAGACAAATAGCAGGTAGATTCAGGAATAAGATAAAAAGCAAACTGACAAGACCAACTGAACAACGTGTTTGAATTTCAATACATACTGTACAGTTGATTACAAAGCTGTGGGATTCTAAGGGCTATAAGCTGCAAAAGTACCGTTCTCAGGAGGCATAGAAACAAAGATATCTCTGCCACATTTAGCTTGCTAATGATTATACTGCAGTACTTTCAAACCTTGCCAAGCGAAGGCGGGGGTCCCAGCTAATTCTGTCAGCAAGATTTCAAAATACCTTGGTAGCCCGCATTACCATAATATCACGCAAGTCTAGTATCAACTTCAAAACTTCATAAAAGTTTACCCATTTCACTAAACTGCTTGTATTTGTGTTTGTTGTAATACATCTGCCCTCTGCTGGTCTGGTGGAATATCATTGCTGTATACGTCTGCATCTGTGGACATATGTAGTACGCACACAAGTCTGTGTGCACAACCTTGCAAGGACAGTAACAGCACATGGAAAATTGAAGAATGAACTAAGCTTAACACACCAATGTAAATGTTACTAGGTAATGATGTCACTATATTCATTTTATGCCACAAACCGCAAAAAATGCAAGCAATATATAACAAAATTCATAGCCAACTATTTTTACTACAGAATATTACTGACATTGTCAATTAGGAGTTGCAGCCCTACTCACAGGAAACCTTTACAACCGATACCCTCAGATCCCAGGCAATACTATGACAACTAGAGAGGTAGAGATGTTTGTTGCATTGTTTAGTCTCACCTGTCGTCAGACTGATGGGGGAGGCAGTGCAGTGAGATGGGGGAAACTGGCCGGTCCGATATCGTGGGAGCTGCCGCATCCTGACATCGGGAGAATGAGGAGTTCAAACACATGAGCAACCATAAGATACGAGCAGCACGGGACATGCCTGAAGCTCCACAAATTGTATTTCAGTTATGCATTAATGATAACCTACCTCCTACAGACCAATTAAAGAAAATCAATGGATCCACTGACCACAATATCAAAACCACAGCTAAGACAGAGTAGTCTCTTTTAGGAGGGCACTGCACAAGACAGTTGAAACATAGTGACAGATGGTGATTCTGAATAGTGTTCATCCGACGGGATCACTTATGGTAAATCGACATTCACAGAACCAGCATAAGCAAACTGGGACAGACCGTACCATGTCACCAGGCTGGACACCAGAAGCTTCCCTCTCATGCTGACAGCATCGCAGCCTTGTCCGTTTTTCCTCTGCCCTGCCTTCTCTTTCTCCATGGCACTGCTCTTGCTGGAGCACAACCAGATGTTTGACCGTTAGTCAGGATGGTCCATGAGCACTCATTCTGCACTAACTACTCGGCTTCCACGGACAACGCAGGAATATTTTCAAGCCATGCAACTGCTTCTTCACCAGAACCACTATGAAACAGAGTACGATCATTTATCTGACGGAAATCGAGGGGAAAAAACAAACCTCCACATTGGGGCGGACCCCGTCAACTTCGTCAAATTCCTCCTCTTCTTCCATCTGGGCATGAATAAGAGTAATCAGGCATGCAACCCTGGAAGATGCTACTGGCCACAAACACGTTCCTCATTCAGCATCCCTGCTGCTAGCCTGCGCAAACACCCCTGCATTACCAAATGGCTATTCAGCGGCTACATCTTTCACAAAAATAGGATTTTTTCCATCAGTGCATGCATTTACGAAGTAAAATGTGAGGTTGTTTATTTGCATAGGCGTTTTGCACAATCCAATGGCTATAGTTACAGGACATAACTGTTAGTAGGCTAAGTGTATTTTAGCCACAGCTAACGTTGCCAATTCCTGCCAGCTAACTTAGCCACACAGCTATCCATAAACATACTTACAGCGGCGTGGAACGCAATTTGCGGCGGTGTACGAAAGCAGTTTATTTTTTCACGAACTGTACTTTTAAAATAACAATACACTAATTTAAAACGCAAGTCTGAAGCTCAAAACATGATTTTCCCCCTAATAACACAATAAAAGGCCTTCCCGGCCGCTGTCGCCATTACGCTTTCTTCATTGAGTTCCAATCAGCCGAGTGGACTCAGTGGGAAATGTTGTTTCCGTTGGCTTAACATAAACTGAAGAAACCGTCCAGCACCGAATTTGCACCACATTTCCCGTCGTCCACTGCGGTACTTCCAAGTTCGCTTACTATGAATTCTAGGTTTTGTAGTCTTCTAAAGTTTCAATCCAACACCACAACCCGCCCCCCCACCAAAGGACATTTTGCAATATTCGTATATTTTATCTTAATACTGTATAAGAAATACACACAGAGATGTATATTTTAGTTTGGTACATTTTTAGTAGTTAATTGCATTATATTTGTATTAGATGTTAATACTGACAACTGCAAGTTAATTCTTTTAAAAAATCATTTGCCTAATAAGAATATAAAACCGAAACTAAAATGTCAAAACAGGGTGTTAGAATCAGAATTATTCTTATTGGACATACACGTTGATAGTAATGTAAAAGAAATATTTCTTTTTGAAACACAAACACGATATCAAAACGGTGATAACGATTCATGCAAGCAAATGTAATAAATTGACAAACAGACAAAGTAATAAAAAGAATGAACTATAAACTTAATATTGACTGTTATTGTGCAGGAACTATACTAGTACACATCCGGGCAGTCAACTACAGAAAGTGAAGGTGTGGAAACATGCAAATAAAGAGTGCAGCAGGAAGGAGAACATAAGCAGTCATAGCGGTAGTGTTTGAGCTTGAGTTGGGAGTTATGTAATGTACAAATTGGTTTGGTTCCACAGGGTGCCAGGCTGCACGTGGGGTTAGATAAGTTGACTTATTCATGATGACTATAGTTTGTTCAAAGAAAATGTCCAGGTCACAGTCACATCGAATGACTGTTCAAGAGTGGAGTAAATCCATCCAGTTATCGTTTAACCGCTTATCTCGATAAGCATCAAAGGGGTACTTGGAACCCTGCCCAGATCGCATAAGGCACAGGCTGGGGTACATCTTAAACAGCTTCCATCGCAGATACTGTGGCTCAGTAATTCTTTTAACTCTTTGATGCTACCTACCCTGATTGTATATTGGGAAACTGGATTTTTTTGGTTTGCCTAAATCAGGGGTGCCCAACTCCAGTCATGGAGGGCCAGAGCCCTGTGTAGCTTAGTTCTTTCCCTGTTCCACCATAAATGATTCAGCTCAAGAGCTGTGTGGTAAGTAGCACAAGGAGTTGAATCAGGTGTGTTAAATGAGGGGAAACTCAAAAATGTGCAGGGCTCCAGCCCTCCAGGACTGCAGTTTGACACCCCTGGCCTAGAGCAAGCAGCAGATGCTACTTTTCGTGTATAGATTAATTATTAATGGATGAATGATCCTTGGAGTGTTAAAAGAGGAAATACAGATAACGAAAGGCCTTTCACCTATGAGTGAGTTTGTTTATTTATTGAATTGATAAAAATACAACAATACAATAATTAAGTATGTTGTACTTTATTAAACTGCAAGGCAGCAATTATATATGTTATATATATAATGTACATATGTCTGTCAGTTTTTTTATGCACTACTTTATGACACATTTCCAATCTAGCTTTGATGGATTTTTTTGTTTTTAGTTTTTGCAACAACTAACCTGAACATCAAAAGTAAGTGCAGTCTCTTACTGCCTTTAGCTACTCCTCCACTGTGCCACTCATTCTGGAACATCCCTTTGTTTATCACCACATAAAGATCAGTCTAATTCTCTGTTAAATGCTTGCCCACTTCATTTTATTATTTATGTGTTGCAGTAGTTCTCCAGATCATAGTAATTGCAGTAGAAACTACAGCATTGTTCCACAATCCCTCTCTTTGTGATTCTAGCAGTGCTCTTCTTCTCTCAGTCTCCTTCTTGTATCTCCAGTAGGTCTTCCTGCAGGTAGGGGTCACTATTATGCATCATAATTCCTGCAAAAGGAAGAGATCATCAAGCCTTAAACTCCTTTTGGACTCTTGGATTTGTCTCTAGTAAGGTTAGGAAATCTTGGTTCTCCGTGGCTATCTGAGTTTGTTGGTATACAGTTGAATTATTCATTCAGCCAGAGTGTGGACATGCAGCACATCAAACTTTAATTAAATCAATTTCGTTGAGAACCTTATAAGCAGCCCTTAGCCTCCAGAAAAAAACACTTCCGCTGGCCCTTCCTCACCCGCCGCCCAAGTTGGTAGAAGAGGCCCCTCTCTCCACAGACAAAGAGCAGTGCCTACACCAACTGGGTGCCGCACAGCCGTTGGTACCCGAAAGCACTGCGAAGGAATTGAGAGACAGCAGACGCAGCATGCAGAGATGGGCTTGCTGCATTCTAACGCTGCACATTGGATGGGCAGCACAAGGAGAGTGAGATCCGTGCCTCTTTTTGACCACAGGCTTCTGAGGATGAGCCTGAAAGCAATGAAGAAGAGTGGTGTGGCTGCTCACGTCCAGCTCCCCCAGACGGTCTCCGACATGTATATATACCTCCTACCTGTCCCCACCCCTGCTGTTACTGCACATGTCATGCTTCGTGTTTTTTGGAGTGTGGGGGGGGCATTTACTGTTACATTTACTCCCCCCTCTCCTGTCAATTATCCACAAAGAGCCAATATAATTGGCCTGTCCTCATCCCCAACCTCATGCTCGCTCCCCCACTCAGGACCCATGTTCCTGACCATTTTACACAGGCGTCCTGATTGTGCCTGTATTCCTGTCTGCCTCTGTTTAATGACCCTCATTAAAGGCCGCCCATACCCCTGCATGCATCTCAGCTGGGAGAGCTCTCTAATTACCCCGTGAGTATCAACCTGTCTGCTGCGGTCGCCCGTCTGCCAGAGAAAGCCGATGTCAAGAGCATGCAACCCATCGGTGACCTGCCCTGTGCCCACCAACCAGGCTAAGATGTACTCACATTAAAGCAGGAGGCAAGAACAATTATCAAAACTTTATGTTCATTTAAAGGTACACTATTTGCCAGGGCACACAGGATAATAAATACTTCTGTTAATAACGAAAATATTTTATTACTAATTGAATCTACTCATAAGGTTTGCTTGCCACTGTAATTCATTTCAGTCACTACTGATGGAGTCACAAGTTTTTTCAGTATGACACCAAGCTTATGGGGGGGCTGTGTGTCCCAGCAGACTGGCAAGCGGTGCTTGTACTTGGAATGCTGCCGGTTAAAATCCTGTCGCCGGCAGAGTCATGTCACTGTTGGACCCTTGAGCAAAGCCCTTAACGCTCATTTGTTCACCCATTTTTGTCAAACGCACATCACTTTGGATAAAACTATTTGCTACATACAATTTAAATAATAAAAAAAAAACTAAACATATGACTATGATTGTGAAAGACCAGGAAGAGAGAATAGAGTGACAAAACAATCTGAAATAAAAAAAGACGTACAGAGTACAGAAATGAACACGGTGGAAACAGAGATTATAGGCAGGAGATCCAGCCAAGGATAGTGCAAGACAAAGGAAGCTTCAGGAAATCATTGTCATCTTTGATTTGGCCTGACATTAAGGAGGAGAGCAGCCACTTGTATGTACTCTCACCTCTTTCCATTTTATAACCTAATGCTTCAGACGCTTTCTGCAGACATGTACAATTCTCGAAGACACAGAAGTTTCATACCTTCATAACAGAGGCTTTCTGATTATACGTTATCTTACTGGTAGGCAGCATGAAGACCTGCTGCCACCACCCAGCTGTAATGGAGAAGCCTGTACAAACTGCGTGTTAAATACAGTTTGATGCTGTTGCAGTTCAAAATGCAGCAAGTTGGGTGTGAATGCAGCTGCCTAGAAGGTTGTGCTGCCATATTGGTCAGACAGAGACTGATGTGGAAGGAATCATGCAGTGTATGAAACACAGTACTGTGTGCAGAGACAGCCGCGGGATTTCAATGCGCAAGTACTGTGACGTCATCGGTAATGAATCTCAGCACCCCAATCAGCTGCTGTGGAAACACAAACACTCGCTCTCCACCTCTTTTTCAGGTAGTATGGTCAGTGCTTCTTCTTCAACACAGAGGAGTGGGAGAGTGTTATGCTCTGTTATCTCTGGAATGTTCTAGAATCCAATCTGACGCATCGCAAGGCAAGGCTGCCTGCTCTAGATTAGCTACCTCATTCTTGTGGGACGTATGGCTGTAAACGTGTGTTAATGAGATAAATGCCAGAGCCAGCTGATCCCTGTCAGCGATGGCGCTCAGCCTGTGTGTGTGACATTGATGTATATCAGTATGCCCTGTGTTCCATCACCCATAATGCTTCTGTGCCCCCACCGCAGCCCCCCTTCTTTTTTGCCACATGGACTCTCACAGAAGCAGGAGCTGGAGAAGGTAACTGCAGTTACCCATATACTTTGTTACTCTGTCCTTAACCCTTGCTAGAATACTTAACCCTAACCCGGAACACTATTTCTCACTCTGTGCTCAGTTTACTTTTGCTAACATGCTTAGGGACGAGAGAAGTGTCTGGGAATCATCACCCTGTGGGCGCAGGCAGGGACAGCAGAGCTAACAGGGAAGAGGACGATGATGGAGAAATGAGGCTATAAAGACACGGTGCAGTATCATCTACAGAAGCCAGAGGGCAGAAGAGAGCCAGTGCATTGAGGTATATGCGTATCAAGAGAAGAAAAATGGATTTCACCTAGTGACTTGACAGTTAGGACAATGATCCATTTAAATGAAACAAATCATTGTTACAAAGGAATTGCTGGTTTTCACAGTTTCTAAGCAGTACCATTTTTGATACCAGCTGTATTGCAAAACGTTGATTGACACATAATCTTCAGAAGGATGTTATAAAAGGCTGAAAACAGGTGTCCAGGCTCCAGTGCCCCCAAGTGGACAGTTCTAGACACTGCACCTTCTTTTCCTCCTGACACTCATTTTAAATGTTCTAGATGGAACTGCCAGTGGTTATTCCACCTGGGATGTTTAGCTAAAACATCTTTCTCTGTTATTCTCCTGGGAGAGAGAGATGCCTATACTAACACCTGCCCTCAAGCACTGTCTGTGCACTGGGGAGACAGGAATGGGATGCTGACTGACCCAACAGCGCTCACAGTTTCATGATGCTCACAGCATATGATCAAGATTGTCAAGACTTTAACATCAACCTCAAAATCTGTAGACAGGAGCCTGATGAAGCGAGATTTCTAGGGTCACAAAGAATTATATATATAAAAAAAAAAAAAAAACAAGCAAGAGGAAATTCAGGATCTTTCTGCACCTCAGGAGGATGCTGCTCTTTATTGCCACCTGGTGGCAGATCTATGACATTGTCTGCTGCTACTCTTATTATCAAGAAGGGATAAGAAAGGAACTGCATGGAAACGGCAATAATAATATTTTGTCAATACCTAAACCTGTTCCCCCCCCCCACCCCCTTCCATTCTCCACCTCTGCTGCACTTAACTACCTGGCTACGAACCATTTCAGCATCACCCTGACGGAGTGGACCGGACTCTGGGCTAGGACACACTCACACATTCATATTAGAGAGGAAATTTAATGGGAAACGTCCCGTCAGCAGTGCACCTGAACAGCGAGTCTGTGGACTGTGGGAGGAGAGGTCTGTGAAGCCGAGGCTGTCCCAAGTAACTAAATATACCATGTAGATTCAAGCGGAGGGGTCCCTTGTGTGCTCGTGGTGTGCGGTGAGCCTTTCTCGCTGTGCTGCTCCAGGGTCTAAGGGTGAAGGAGAAGCTGAACCTCTACGCTCAGCATGCTGGCAGAGAGCTGCAGGGTCTGCAGAGAGAGCCACCATTACCTGCAGTAGCCAGCAGGTTCCTCTTCCTCCTGCGTTACCCGGTGACCCGCAAGCGCCGTCGGTCATCGGTGTCCCCCGTGTGCTTCACGCCGTGCCCCCCCTCCGTCCTCGCTGATCCTGTCCCTGCAGCGGAGTGTGGCTGTTGGTTGCGCGCATCATTGGGCAGGATTGTGAAGCAAACTGGTGTGTGTTTCGGCGGGATGGAGAGGAGCCTGCGGAGGTGCTTTGGGGTTTCTGCATGCCTTGCGGAAGCAGACCTAGGTACGGTCCATGGAGAGGAGGCTCCGAGGTGGAGCTCAGACGCGCCAGAGGGGAAATGGCTCCCAGAGGGCGTGACAACATCTATGAATCCCCCAGAGCAGTGTTCCTGAAGCTGGTCCCCGCAGGGAGCAAAAAATGTGGTCTGGGGGTCCGTGAAGACTCCGTCGAGAAACACTACCCCAGAGCAAGCTGGAGTCCAGGGTCATGGAGAGAGAGGCATGGCGTGCTGTCACCACAACCCTCCCCCCCCCGCCCAGGTCCAGCAGCCGGAAAATGATGATGTGATAACATATAATTATGTCAGTAAGACAAACAGCCGGTGATGATGTTGTGTCATCAGCGATCCCGATACAGGCCTGTATTACGCTAATCAATGCCAAAATCACGAGGAGTGTTAATAGCAATCATAACGAAACACCTTTTAAAATCTTTTAGAATCAAGGCAGGGAGTAACACAGGACGGGGTGCTGACGTAAAATACAGTCAATGCTACAAAATAAATCTCATCACAGAGGACATAATGCAGAAACAACAAACACAGGAAGAAATAAACAGGCTACCGTTCACACAGCTAAGGCAGACAAATTTAGACATGACCGCTACCCCCCAACGCGCTCAGGTTTTTCATTATTTTAACGTTTTTATTTGCTTTTGTCAAATACAGGTAGTTAATGTACAGAGAAGGATCCAGAATGTGAGAGGTGACAGCTGCATATGTACAATATTTACACAGAAAGTCAATACTTCAGGAGAAAAAAGAGGAATGTTCAAAAAATAATCATTATAATAAAGAGAAACATAAAAAGACAGTCGCGTAACCACATGCTTCATCTGCATCTCCATCATGCCGTTTTCTTTAAGAAAACAAGCATTTCTCTGCCTTGTTACATCCATTATTGTGGCTTCTTCCTGTTGCTGTCTTCTGCAAAGACAGGCTGTGCGGCCTGGCTCCCCACCCCCTTTTCCTGGCTCCCCGCCCCCTTTTCCATTCGTGTCCTTCATGTCTTGCCACAGAGACACACCAAAGGAATTATGGGTAGGCCGTTTCATTTACACCTTAGCAAAATATCATTATTTAAAATAATAACAATAATAATAGTAAACTATCCCAGCCAGGGAAGGTACCTTTTAAAAATGTCCTTGTATAAATAATAAAAATCATAATTATATATTTATATATATATACTTTTTTAAATTTGTTCATATATAACATTACTAACTGCCTATGCCTGTATAAAGATCACCCCAAACTCTTCGCAGCCATGAGCTCCATTCAAATCACCATCTCAGTGACATTCCCACTCCTTCATCCGTGTGACGCACTGTTGGCCCCCTCAGGACAAACGCAGCGGTGCATGCCATGGTCTCAGTCCAGGCCCCTTTGTAGGAGTGTCTGCACCCTAACCAGGATGGCTCAGTGTTCACAGACAGGGCCATTCTCCCCCTCTCCCCCCCCCCCCACCACATCCCCAGAGCCACGATCGGGCCCTTTGCTAATGGGATGCTGGGGAGACATTTATTATTTACAGGCCACAGCCCCGTTGGGGATAAGGTGGAGGAAATGTCTAACCGCCCTTTCCGGGGTCCCCTTCCTCGTGCCCTGCCCCTAGCCGGAGCCCTCAGACCTTGGCGCTGAGGGTGAGCAGCTCCAGGAAGGAGTTGAAGAGGCTCTCCAGCCAGCCCTGGTTGGCCATGCACTGCTGCACCACTTCCTCCTGCCCGGGGTCCTCCGCCGCCTGCTCGATGCTATCCGTCTGCGGGTGGGGGTGGAGGTGTTCACTATCCTGCTTTTTTACAGTTTGTGGACATGCAGGGGTGGGCATGTGTGAGCGTTCTGCCCCCCCCCCCCCCCAGTGTCCTTACCTCTCTCTTACAGTGCAGGAACGTGTGGTATTTGTAATGATGCAGCGAGTGATACAGGCTGTAGATGCGACATGTCTCTGTCGACAGCTTGAGGTCCTGCGAATGGAGAGAGAGAGAGAGAGAGAGAGAGAGAGAGAGAGAGAGAGAATGTAGGGTGGCAGTCAGGGGGAAATGTCCAGC
>JAODJW010000045.1:4658160-4694390 GCA_026777045.1 Hyperopisus bebe
AAGAAGTAATATTGCATATCATCACCTGACAAGGTTGCCTTTAATTGCTTGTCAAAAAAATGTTGTTTTTTTTTTGTCGTGAAGATGTATTAAAGTAAAATACTATTCAAGAAATACGCTTTTATATTAGATTAAACTTTATTGATTTTAAGTGGAATTCTTGTTCATGCATCGTGTGACAAATTTTATTGTACACCTCTGTCATGTGTGAAATAAATCGGTTTAACAGCACCAGTGAAGACCGCGCATATGTTGCATACAGACAAGTTGTGAACATGTGCATTTCAACGTTTGTGAAGCGCGCTGCATCGGACTTCCTCTGACCGACGTCTTTGCCGGAAGTTACACAGGTGGACTCCTGTGGCAAGCCGTTTTAACATTTAACCATATCTGTAATTGTATTTTAGACAGCCAGAATTCTATTTCTCCTAGCAATAATTGTATTTTTACTAGCCATAATAAAAATTAAAGATATCCAAAACCATATTCTTACTAGTAAAATCTGTATTTGAAGATATCTACGTTTTAGATTTTCCTAGTCAAATTTCAATTTAAGATTAAAATCTTTAACAAATTTACATCTGTATTGTGGTTTTCATTTCCAACAACTGAATTGCAGACATCTAAAAAGAGACTTTTTACTAGTAAGAATGTAATTTCAGATATCCAGAATTCGTATTTTAGATATCTAGAATGGAACTGTTACCCTTTCAAATAGAAACCGCAATACAGATGAATGGGAAAAGTGACGTAATTCTCACTAGTAAGAACTGAATTACTGATGTCTCAAATGGTCATTTGTGCTCGTAAGAATTGAACTAGATAGGCTATATCTAAAATGCCGGTTTCGCTAGTAAGAATTACAATGCTGATATCTAAAATTGCTATCCTGCCTACTTATTCAATGTTCAAACGGCTTGCCATAGAACGCTCTCCACTGTGCCTGGTTTCACTGCAATGGTACATCTTAGCCGGCAGCATAGAATATTTTGGGCGACAAGGTGCACAGGCGTAAACCGAATGCACCATTCACTGAGACTCGATCGTAGTAAAAAGCAACAAACAACTGCCTAAAATATTTTCTTTAATTTTTACTTCCAAGCAATAGTGACAAAAATATGTCTCGAAATATTCGTAGTATAAATAACATCAATAAATAAATAATCACAAGTCAGTCGATAAATAGTAATCCACGTCATCACCCTGCATTTTAAATGTACATAGTTGGGAAAGTACCCCTTCAGAATTAGCATGTGTGCCGTAGTGAGTAACGTATACACATTGCCGCAGTGTGTGGAACATTGACAGATAAAGAAAATCACTGACATAAGAATAGAGGAATATACAGATGTGGGAGTGCATGCAGTCCAGGCTATAGACCGGAATAATTCAAACAGTTAAACACGCACGCGCGGTACACTCATCCCATGCAAAGGGGAGTCTTTCAAAAATTTCTCCTTGCTTGTATGGCCTCCATGCCTCTTTGGAACGCTTAACATCGGTAAGGGAGTGCGGGTTGTCCCACCTTCACCCTGGGACCGAGCAAAGTGCCCAGCAGCATTCTTTCGCCCCAGCCCAACAGCTTGCTCACAGTCAAGCCGATTGGCGACAAGGGAATCTGGTCCACGTCTAAACCCTCAACAGCCTCCACGGCGGCAGCACAGTGGCTGTCTGGCGACATCTGCTGTCGATTGGTGGAAATGCGCTGGTTTTGTATTGTAGCCGTAGGTTTGAACTCCCCGGTGTTCAGTCCTGAATTTGCTAGCATAGACTTTACTTCATCAATCCGCTCACCAAGTCTAGCAGCACAGCTTCCTCTTCCCACGTCTACCATCTTCTGAACTCTAGGAGAGGTCTTATTTTCTCTACTCATATGGGTTTGCTTTACATGAAGAATGTTCTGTGCTCCTTCGCACAAACCACTCACGACTGCCTTTCTGCTTTGCTTATTTGTGTTGGTGAACGGACCCCAATCTGCATTCTGCACAGTCTTGGAAATGTTTCCCTGATGCCTCTGACTGCTATTCTCAGTTTCCATCTCCAGTTTGGTGCTTTGAGGAGTCTGTGAATTCATGCTCAAAGAGGACAGGGAAAGTGTCAGGCTCTTACGCTTCTCTGAAAGGGATGAATATTCCGACGAGACCTGTAGTTGTGAGGGCCTTGACAGACGTCGTGGGTGATAATTCGCATTTCTGCGTTGATTACAGATTTCGTAAGGGTCTTCCGCTTCATGTGGTGTTATTGTGAGTGTTCTGAGTTTATCGGTGACGGACACACTGAGCTCCTGTGACCTTTGTTGATTCTGCTTTGGATCTGAAGTCACGGCTGGAAGTAGCCTGCTGTCGCTGTTGGCTGGATGGTCTGAACACATTCTGTCCTGCTTCAAATTGCCTATTGTGTACTGAGAACCTTCACAGCGTGCATATGATGTAATTTCAGAAAAAAAGTCACCCTCAATCAAGTTCTTAATATATGCATCCTGATTGACTGGGAGTGGCACAGTGAGACTGTGTCCAGTGTTTCCATTGGTGGATAGTGCACTTTCACCAGGAGGCACAATGAGCTTAGCATTTTGATTGGCTCCACAGTTCTTGTGGAGCAGAGTACCTTGGAAGGACTGTAGCTGACCCAGGAAGTTGAAATTTGGGGAGATGGAGGGCCTGCGCTCCTTTACAAATCTGGAAGAGATAGAAGGAGAATCAGGAATGAGCACCACGGACTCTGAGGCTCCTAGCAGCGGGGAGATGGGGGGAAGCTACCGTCAGCCCACTGACCTGTACGCATCATCCAGCCCCAGGCCCAGTCGATACATGACGTAGGCAACAGCCAGGGCAGGGGAGCGGGACACACCAGCGGCACAGTGAACCAGTACTGAGCATCCACGGGACATTGCGCCATCTGCAGGAGAGGCAGAAATGCACAGTGCCTCAGAAAAGCACCCCCTACAGCCCAAGGATCTCACTGGGCTAACATAGTTATTAGTGCCAACATAGAGTACAGTTATTCCTGTCAGTTTTCAGTGTCAAGTATAAATCAGTCAGTGAACAATCAAATAAACTGTAAACAAGTTTCCTGCAAAAGTGCATAGAAATGTTCTACCAAAAAAACCTAATAGGCCTAGCAGCAAAGCGATAAAAGTATTTTTTTTTTCTTGAGCAAAAGTATTATTTTAGTGATGACAACGTTTCTTTTGAAAAGGACAGTTAATACTAACCAATGAACTGCAGAGCCTCTGGGATCCAGGGCAGAAGCTCGTCTCTGAGCGAGTCGTCAATCGGGATGCGGAGATATTGTTTCTGGGGCAAGAAGGCGGGCTGGGGGCAGCAGCGACTCACGCTCAGCACGTAGCTGATACCCTGAGACGCCAGGCAGTCCTGAACCACCGGAGGGAAACGGCCATGTGCACATTTGTTAATTAAAGCCATTGGACACTAGTTTTAATTAGACTTTTAATTTAAAACTAGGTACTCACCTGTGTAACGTCAGCTTCAGCGCCCAGGTAGAGATATGGTAAGATCAGAGATAGAGGAGGGCTTTCGCTCTCTTGTTCCCTGCAGTAAACCATATTCTTCTTTATTCTGAGACTCGTTTTCCTGGGACGGAAATAAAACATGAGCAGGTTATGACAATATACCATATTAATTTCAAAATCGGTCGTACAAGTTTAGCTTAAGAGCACTCGGCACACAAGAAGTAATTTACCACAAGCGAAACGTCAAATACTTAAAAAATATACTTATAGGCACATAGTTATCGCTTACGCCGGTAAGACTGCTAATAAATGCACAATTTAAAAAAATAGACAAAAATGTTCAAAACTTACCGCAAAGATTTTCACGCCACAATTATTTACATTTAAATTAAAACACCTAATAGTTAAGCTTTGAAAACATGTTCAATTTTTCATGATTCAGTAAAAAGCGTAGCTTTTAAAGAATGAGGAAAATAAAATAAGAATAATGAGATTCCTGGAAGAAAAATAAAATATCTAACAGTACAATAAAGAGTGTTTAAAATGGATGTTGTTTGCGCGAAATCCTCCCCTCCGTCGTCTTTCTCCCTCTCCGTCCGTCTGCGCTTGCGATATTGTTTGTTATTGTATGTCTATACCTGCGTGAGGAAAAAGATGAGGTAATGCCAGTCCGCGGAACTAAAAATAGTACTATTCTATATGATGTCATTTTTAACCAATCAGTGAAGGAGGCTGCACTAAGCTAAGTGGCGGCCGCGCAAGCGCTATTGGTTGCACAGTATCCGGTCTGTTTTGGACCCCCCCCCCCAATCTATTTAAATAAATTATGTAATTTGATTAACACTCTGTGAAGTGACTGCGGCACTCTTAAATTTATGCACGTATTATGCTCTTCATACGTCATGTGTTTACTTTGATTTTTATAATGTACGACATCCCTCTGACGTTCAGCGTGCATGTATATACATTAGAAATTAAATGCCCATATACACGCCGCAACTCTGCCAATACATGCTTATATTTGAGTGTACGTTTTTCAATATATGAGAAGCCTTTCCCTTCTCACTGCTATTTATTATGGTAGCCTATTCCGTTAATTCTGCATTTTAATTAGCAAGTACCTTATCGTTATAAGAATGAAAGGGATCGACGCTGTGTATTGAATAATAATCGTTATATTTTCTCTATCCATTTATTTTCTCCCCCAGGTTTACCAGTATCACGGAATCACGCAAACTTTTGGACACTTTGCGCATTATGTTTTTCCTCAAATTCTGCCGGTTGCGTCTCTTGGTGTCACAATATTGAGGTCCACATTCCTGTTATAATACTGGGAAACCGATGACGTCACTTTCCCCTCTAAGCATAAAAATATATAATGTAATAACTTGATCATTATATCCAAAACCAATTAGAGAAATAGCTGCTGGTCATATGTTAGACAAAATCCAGTTGAAACACAACGGTTACATTATACGGGCTAGTCAACGCCTCAGATTTAAGGCTAAAATGTTAATTTGCAACGCACTTTGGGCAAACATATCATAACATACCAATATGAAATCTGAGCATCACATATGTTGTTTTACTGTTTACTCTCCAGACAAACATGTGCAGAAAATTTCCTTCATCACATTACAAAAGCAGTTCAAGAAAATGTTACATGCATTCAACCTTCTTGTGGCAGACTCAGACACTGGGGAGCACAGCAGCTAGGCACGCAGACACAGGAAGCTGTATTCATACATTTACTTTCACATTGTTCAGTACACAGTCATTTTCTATAATGGGTATCAGACCGATTTTACACAGCTAGTGGGCTGCAGCAGCGCTTAGAAACACTGAAGATGCAGGCGAGCACACGCATACACACTAACGCTCACACACGCGCACGTACACACACATTATGGACTTATCTAACATGAGAATGTTCCACAACTTCCATGAGATGCGCGACTTACAGTCAAATATACATCATGACAATGACTTCATATTAGCCCCAGTACATCAGACAGGTTTAATATAACAATGACACATAAACCACACACAGCGTGTTGACAGCATTGCTCAGCTCCGCATGAACCCAGTGACTGTCAATGACGGGTCCAGTCTATCAGGTTTAAAACACCAGTGATGCAGCAGCTGGGTGTTTCCTCCAAGCCCACCTCTTCACGTCATACAGCAGCCTGCTGGATGCCCCCTGCTCACCTGCTGGCATTGAAAAACCAAGCTCAGCCGTCGAGGGAGTTTGGGGGCTTCCCCTGTAAACTGCCATTAAAGGGAACTGGAATGTTCATTTTCAACGTCATCGTAGGAACACATAGATACGCAGTGAACAGGGAGAGTACGCATCTCTAAACACTAACTGCAGGTCTGGATGTTTAACGAATGCGGCTGGCAGTAGTGCTGGTAAGAGGCTGGGGTATAGAAAGCCACCAGTCATTTCACATCGATGAGAAACACACACACACACACACACACACACACACACACACACACACACACACAAAAAGCCTGAAGCTGAAAGATCAGGGAAAACATGATCGAGAATGCGGCTTAGCTTAGACCAGTTAAAGGGGGATGTCTGGTAACACGGGCAGGAGACAAAGACCATTAATGTCTTCCTGTCATTGCAGCCCAGCTGGCAGCACAAGCACAGAGTCATGGAAAGTAAACAAAAAGCAAGAAAAATAAAACAAACTCCAGATTCAGAAACAGTGATGGGCTGTCACGCACCCATAGAGCATAACAGCAATAAAAACGACAACAGCCACGATAAGAGCCACCAGATAAGAGTGGATGTAGACGGAGCGAGGCCAGTCCCACTCAGCCCGCGGCTTCCCTCATGTGTGCAGGGCCCAGTTTGACGGCGTGCTGCAGCCCCAGAGACGTGGCTCTAGAACTGCTCGGCCAGCAGATGGCAGAGGTGCATCGACACCGTGTCCTTGCTGCTGCGCAGAGTCAACCGGAACATCTGCAGGGAGGAGGAGGAGGAGAATGTGGTGCGGTGGGCGGGAGACTGAGGGCTACGCACAGGAAGTGAATTAAAATGCAGAGAGCAAGATGGGACACTGATGCTACGGGTTATAGGCTACAGGCAGGCTGGGTGGACAGGTACCTGGGCTTGGGCATTGGGTTCCAACCGCAGGAGGCAGCCAATCTGCTGGGCCTTGGTCTGGATCACCCCAGCACACACAAAGTTCTCTGGGTTTGGGTCCACATCCTCCAGCAGGGCAGGTCCCAGGCCCAACAGCTGAAATGAACAGAGCAGTCAGGTGAGTGAGGTCTACGGGTCATTTAAAGAAAGGCACTCATTCACAGTAAGGAGGATGGGGCCGGGGTTTGGTAAAGGAGGGGGGTGAGGGGGACAGTGCATGTGAAAGAGCCTGAATGTTACCTCGAGATGAGCCAGAGAGATGAAAAGGAGGAGGAGGAGGAGGACAAGACATCAGGTCTTCTGTAGACAGCACCCCCCCCCCACCAAAAAAAGATTACAGTCATACATCACGACACCCTGAGATTCACCTTTGTTTTGATGACCTCAGTGTCCATGCTGTGGTTGGACTTGAAGATCTTCTGTGCTTCCTGTTGAGGGCTGAAGAGAGAGTAAGCGGAACCTCAGGGATTTAGACACACAGATGCGCACACAGACACACGCACAGACAGTAGTGGGAATCTGACTGATTATGTATTGACACACTGGCCCGTGATGCTTGCAGACATGCACACTGACACTCTGAGCACACTGACACTCTGAGCACACTGACACTCTGAGCACACTGACACTCTGAGCACACTGACACTCTGAGCACACTGACACTCTGAGCACACTGAGACACACGCATGTGTGCAAGCAGCTACTCACAGACTCAGCTGTTTCCAGCGCTGAAAAAAGTCCTGTGAACTCATCTCAGTGGGCTGGAAGAACTTGTTTATGGTCACTGGAAGCTTTAGCGTGAGGTTCTGCTGGGCACCCCCATACCTGCTGGGAAAGGGGCGTGGTCAGCCACAGTCACGTGACCCCCCCCTCCCCCGCCCCCCCTAGGCTGACTCGGGGGAGAGCATGGAGCACGCAGGCCGGTGAAGAGCCGCACCTGAACTTGATGTTGAGCAGAGGTGCATCACTGAAGTCCGACAGACACTCGATATTGAGAACCTGCTGCACCTGCGCGCCTCCGTCCACTAGGGGCTCCACTGGCTTTGTCTGCATATTCAGCTGTAGGCCAGTCAGTCAAGGATGCACAACCGCAGAACTCCCTATGGGGCCTCTGTCAGCATGTTACTCCTGATGCTAAACAGCCATCACAGCTACACCTTACGCACAACATCCAAACATCCAGCTCTGAAAAGGGGGGGGTGGGGTAGCTGTTAACTCTAACCGGACAGGATATGAGTCTGTAGGTCGCCGGGGCAGGTGATGGCAGTGGTGAAGTTGGAAAACTGCACAGATGTCTTGTTCCCAAAGAAGAGGTACATCCTCCCTGAGGAGAGGAGCACAGCGGGATGCTTCCGGGGCCAGAGTCCCTGTATGGAGGTGTCAATACGGGGAGAGGGGGGAGTGTCCCCAACTCACCCAGGTTCTGCCGGTACTCTGACTTGGTGCCAATCTGGAGCAGCTGGTTCTCAAATAAAACCCCATTGTTCTTGCACACAAACCTAAGAGTCAGACGATCAATAGGCGGGGTCACGAAGGCAGCGCTGGGAAGGAGGCCGAGACTCGTACTGCATGCTGCCTGACAGGCATCAGGGGGCTGCCTGTGCCTTATGTCACGCAGAGGCACCAACGCAGTGCTACCATGCAGGAAATGCTGAGCAGGGCTCCAGCAGCAAGACAGCCTGGCATGCATGTTCTACACTGCACATTAACCTCCTTAAAGTTCTACTTAACAAGAGTTCAGGGGGACATGAAGGATATTTGCGCCTCCGGTCAATAAACTGGCAGTGTGTTTAGCTCAGTCAACATCTTTACATTTAAAAAGATCAGACAGATTTGTCAGATGCTCCCTAAGCTGTATACATACACTACGTGAGATATTTAGAGGTGGAAGGCCTGTTAACGGCCAGGGTGAAGAGAGGAGAGGACAAGAGGAAAGGAGGAATGGAGAGAAGAGAAACGGGGAAGAAAAGGGATAGAGCCCTTACTTGTAAAGAAGATCATCTGATTCTGGAAGCGGCAGGGCAGGGTCCTCGAAGCTGGGGGGCGAGAGAGAGGGTAGCATTGAGAGTAGGTTGGGTGCACAGCAGAACAAGCACAAAGAAAGGAAATAATCAGAGAATGACAAGTATACTGAAAGAACAAAAACACAATGTTTAGTCTATAAAATCAAGAAAAGAACAAGAGCTTATACAATGGCTGTACAAAAATTTTTTTTAAAAAGAATGTAGGCCAATTCTCCCTTTAATCATGTGACAGTCTCTGGCCCCTTACTCAGATTCACCAGGAGCTTCGACCAATAAGGAGTCAGAGCTCTCGGGAGGCAGGTCCAGATCTCTGACAATATCCAATCACAATCAAGGACAAGAGAGACAGACAAATCCAGCACAAAGACAAAAAGAAAAAGAGGAAGGGGAGAGAAAAAGGGAAGAAGAGACACATGAAGTCAGACAGCATATAAAAATGACAAAGAAAAGAGAGACAGACAGGCAGACAGGAGATAATGACAGGGGCCATTTGCTCACTGATTGTACCAAGATTTACTGGTACAAATACAGATAGACTATTCGTGGCAAAACTCAGAGAATAAATCCTGACAACATGACTATTGGTAATTGATTTAGAGGGCTTACCTGAGGAAGCCATCCTCACTGACAGCAGGAGCAGCTGCAGATCCAGCGTCAGGAAACACATCCACCAGCAGGCTGCCAACTCCTGGGGCAACAGGAGCTGCGGAACGGAGCCCCAGCAGGTCCGCCGAGGGGGACAGGGTAGCCTGAGGGAACGCGAGAGTCAGCCGTCAGCAGATGACCCGCCAGACACAGTCACAGTTCAGGTTAGTGCGGCCAGTCGAGAGGTTCTGTTCACTGATCAGGCCTGAACAGCACATCCACACCTCATTTCAGGGTGTCACACGATATGGAAAAACACACCTTAATACATGCAGTCTCAGGCTGAAAGCATGCCGAGGAGGCAGAGAGCAGGACAGACGGTGGCCTTATACCACACACCAGACAACAGCTCGTTCTGAAAACCCACTTTAGCAAACAGGCTGCTTCTGTCGCTTACGCTGTTGGAGGTGGCTGTGGCGTCGGCTCCCCTGTCCCCGCTCCCATTCAGAGCACCTCCTTCCCCCTTGGCCTCCTCCAGATCAGACACCGACACTGCTCCGGGACCCTTCTTCTTCTTCAGTTTGGCCAGGATGGATGACTCCCGCTCGGGGAACGGGGGCATCTCCTCTAACACTGTGGCCTATAGGCGTGGGGTGAGGCGGGTCAGGGTTGCTTCACGCCGCTCATCACACGTGGCTGTTGACTAAAACGCCGCACAAGGCCTCACCAGGACATCGGTGCTGGCGATGGAGGAGAGCTTGAGGTACTCGACGGCGCGCTGCTGCAGCTCCACGTCCGAGTTGCGGATCTGGCTGTCAGAGCGCAGCACCTCCTGGATGGTGGGCTTGGTCTCCGGAAACAAGTTGATAAACTTGATGTAGGCAGAGAGCAGCAGGGCCCGGCTGGGCACCGAGCACAGGTGGAACTTGGAGTGCAGCAAGTTGAACTGGACCAGCGGACTGCAGGGTAGAGGAGGGGGGGGGTGGTGGTGAGTGACAGTCTGCAGGGGCAGTGATGAGCTCGCAGGGACTGAGAGTGGACCACAAGTACCTGGAACGGGGGTCCCCGGCTATCAGGTTGCCAAACTCGCCCAGGATATACCCCCCCACCTTCACCATGTTCTCGTGACATGCTGGTGCCTGAAGGGCCTGGGGGGGGGGAAGAGGAGTGACAGACGCACCAGACAATTAGGGATACAGTGTCACTGAGTCGAGGATGTGTTTCCCCAGGGAGATGCCCCCCCCCCCCCAGCGTACCTCGAAGACTGTCTTGGCGGCGTAGCCCTGTACGTCGTCGCGGTTGATGACGATCTGGATGACTCTGTACCACACCTCCTCACTGACGTAGTCCCCGGCAATGCGGATCAGGTTCAGGATGGTGTCCACGTACCAGGAGTAGTCCACGGCATACTTCTCTGCCAGTATGGCCACCTTGAGCACCTGTGGAGGGCAGACGGCCAGTCAGCATGGGGCGGTCGGGCGGGGTGGTTGGCTTTGGGCATGGCGCAAACGAAGACGCACCATCTCCTCCCGGATGGAGTAGTCCGCCGTCTCCAGGTAGCTCAGCATCTCGGCCACGATTTGTTTGGCGTTGCTCCGGTCGCACATGGCATAGAGCAGATCTGCAGCCCTCTGCCGCACGCTGACATCCCTCTCCGTCTGCGAGACCAGGAAGGGAGTCCAGCCGCATTAGACCCAAGGTACATCTGCTGCTGACAGGACACAAGTGGGGGGGCACGCACCTTCAAGGCATTGATGACGGTCTCGATGTGCGTTTTGACAGCCTCGTGGGAGAACTCGGAGCTGGCCAGCGTGCACATGCTCTCCAGGGCCAGGTAACGCAGGTTGGTCTCCCGGTGCTGCAGAAACTGGCCCAGCTGGTTACACGCCCGCACCAGCAGATTGGGCTCACTAAGGGGCAGTATAAGGAGGATTTACTGTGAGTGAGGCGGCGGGGGTGGGGCGGGATTTGGCCCTCGGCGCGGCACGCCTGCTAAAACCCTCACCTGTCGTAATGTATGATCAGGCTGATGGCCTCAAACAGGATTGCATTCTTAGCATTCGAGTGCTGCACCTTCTTGGATTTGGGCGGCTCCTGAGCCTTATTCAGGATGGTCTCCAAGCACTCAACCAGGCGGCCTTTCACTGCGCCATCCTCTGGCGGAGGATAGCACTGCAACAACCGGAGCAGTTTGCAGGACAGCCAGGGAGCCGGGACGAAGTAGTAGGTATAGTCCTGGAGGTCCGTGGAGGCTGAGGAAACGATCTGCGGTTGGGGATGAAAGAGATGGCTCATGGGCACCAGCTCAGTTCGTCGTCCCAGACAACAGCTCGTAAAGCCGAAGAGAACGAGGGGCGCAAGCTCACCCTGCTGAGGCGGGACACCGCCAGCGGCACGCAGCTCTTAAACTCGTCTGGGTTCTTCTGGCTCAGGCAGGTAATGAGGGAGATTGCTGCTGTAACCACTCCCTGGGAGTCAGGGCGCATGTCGAAAAAGTCACCCGTCAAGCCTACTAGACGAAGCCAGTGCAGAGCGCTAGTGGCCCAGCAGCGGTCAGCGTGATCTCACCATGTGCTGGTCGTTGAGCAGGTGCACCACCCGAGACGTCCACTCGCCCATCAGCACCACATCCGGGGATGCCTTGTGTAGACGGAGCAGGCAGAGCGCAGCAGACTGCTTCACGCTGTCCATGGTGTCCCTGTAAACCGTCGACAGCACCCCCTCATCAAGGAGTCTCCGCTGTGTCCATCTGGAGCCGACCCCAGAAGCGAGCAGCACCCCTGAGACTCACCCAGCCACCAGGATGCGGGGTATCTCCCCAGCGAAGGCCTCTGCCATCTCCCTGCTGCCCACGTTGGCGATGCAGTGCAGTGCCAGGCACATGAAAGTGGGGTTCCTGCTGGCCAGGTCATTCTTGATGGCGTTGTTGATGAGACGGATGAGCTCACTATTACTGTTCACCAGCACAGAGATAAACAGGTAGCCCTAGGAGAAATGGAGAGAGAAGAGGTTACTCCAGTGGCAGCACGTCATCGTCACCGGGACACTAGCCTGCTCGCTGGCACTCACGATCTGCTTCTCTGTGTACTTGTTGGAGCTGAGCAGGTTGACGGCCTCCATGTGGCCGAAGTCGATGTCGTGGCCCAGAAGGAAGATGAAGAGCAGCTTGCATACATACTTCTTCTTGCTGTAGCCATCCAGCGCCTTGTCCCCTTTGAACTTGGAGCGAATGTTGGCCAGCTCCTTGTTAATGCGCTTTATCTCGGCCTCTTTGCTCTTACCTGGAGGGGAAGCACAGAATTACTGACAGCAAAAGGCCACAAGGCACCTTGGTGAGGCTTAAACGACTGGAGCAAAGCAGGGGAAGCAGAAAATGCAGTGGGGGGAAAAATATTCCAAACCCGGTCCTTGGGGACCCCCAGACAGTCCACATTTTTGCTCCCACCCAACTACCCACAAAAAAAAAAATCAGTTCACATTTTTGCTCCCTACAGAGAGCTGAGAAAGAGCAAAAACGGGGACTGTCAGGGGGTCCCAGGGGACTGTTTTGGGAAACACTACATTAGAGAGGGAAGATGGTCAGATTTTAGGAGAGGCAGGTCACAGTGGGAGTAAGGAAGAGGGGATCAGACAGGAGCAGTTAGGAAGATGGGCATGAGGTGCAGGCAAAGGAGGGAGGAGAGGTGGAGAGACAGAGAAGAAAGGGGCCTCTCAGAGGGGTGTGGCTGTGGGTATGGGGGCCAAATGAGGGGTCTGCAGATTGAGATTAGAGTGTCAACCAAACGTGAGACAAAAAGCAGCACAAGAGCAAGACCAGCCAGGCAAAAAAAAAAGACATTAAAAGAATAAAAGGTAAAGAAACTATATGCAGCAACTAATAAGATTACGGCCTATTCAAAATGGTCCCTATCTTAAGGAGACCGAGTCATTCCTGCAGATACTGTGGGGAAATGACAGTCTGATCTTTAAAGAGCTCACTTGAAAAGCTGTGCCATAAGCCCAGAGACATACATCATCTATGCCAACACTTGTGTGGCTAAACTCTCCACCAGCAAACAGGAGAGAGCCAAAGGCAGCCATGTAATAGCATCTTACAAATATAATCAAGCATGAAAATTCAGTAGGTACCTTCATGTTCTTCCATCCATCAACTGCCTGAGCACTCAGCCTGCCCCAGGTACCCTGTTCTTCCCAAGTAAGCTGTATAATGACCAAGGGTGACTAGCATACTCTTGTAAACTACTGTCACCAATCTCCTGTTGCAAGCTAGCGGTGTTTCTGGAGACCGGGGATCCCAAATTCAGAAAAGGGGGAAACCAGATCCCAAAAATTACATCCCAAACCAGAAACATGAACCAACATGTAGTAGCTAAAGTAAGTCAGCAATGTAATCATGATTAAAGGCTTAAGATGCCAGTTACTCTAGCGGCCTATCTTAAGTAGTGTACAGTGCCCGCTCCCGGGAATAATCAGGACACATTAACGAAAGCGATATTGGTGTCATGTGCATTTCCACATAAAGAATATAAACTGGCCAGCTACATACATAAGGCTCCCATTCCTCTGACTGATGTGTCCGCCCTTGTTTCAGTAATCGCAGCCCTGTCCGCAAAATGGACACAAGTAGCAGCGATCAGTAAGATTCAGGCTTTAGCCTCGACCAGCGGGAGCCTTCCCCAAATCAGGGCCCCGGGGTGAGCGGAGTCTGCCGCCCACCATACGATGGGACACTCACAGTTCCTGATGTCCGAAATGAACACCGCTAATCCACGCATCCCGTCCCCCTTCGACACCGCCGGCATCTTCTCGTCCGCTGAATATGCTCTCCCGAAGCAGCCGGCGAGGTTACTCGATGACCAGGATCACCCAACGTTAACGGCGACGCTTTAACCAGCCGTAACCGGGTGGTGAAGGGCTTGAAGCGGCGGTGGGTCGGTGGTTCTCTGTTATTCATTCAGAGCCTCCCTCAGCTCTGTCAACGTGCGCCGATGCTCACAGACCGTCCAGCCGCCCCGACTCCCCCCGCTTCGGGGTACTATGTGTCGTAAAGCGTCGGTAAAGCGGTAACCCCGCGACCGAGATAAGGCGCACAGCGACTAGCCGGCTCTGCCGCTAGCCTGTGGCTCTCTTGGATCACAGATAGCTAGGCTGGCGGTTTTAAATGCTGGAATGCATCAGCCGCTTCTTTGTAAGGCTCCTGGAGCGAGCGGCCGCAAGGACGCTCTGCCGGCTAGCTACCTCTTTTCACTGAGGGCGTTTAACGGCCCACCGGCTGGCAATTATACTACACCCGACTGAGCTCGTGACCAGAACGTGAGCCAGGACGCCGCTTCCCGTCAGATTCGAGCTGTAGAAAGCTGGGCTCCACTCCGCTCCGCCCTCTATTGCATGCCGCAAGTTTATTGGTGGACGGGATCGGTTCCCGTCGCATTTTCCCGCTATTCTTTAACGGTATTTGTTTATCTCTACATCGCTCAACTTCTATACAGGTTTCTATTGGATCCCGATAGTTTAGGAAAATTATAGTATTTTGAGCAACATGTAACGTTGACATATCTGCACAACCTTCTCTGATGACTAAGAACGAGAATCATTTCACTGAATTTTGTTTATACACAAGGTATTCATTTTGTTTGTAGGTCACGCAGCACCAAATTATGCACGATGGTTTTGGATAAACAAAAACCCCTTACAAAAACCCCATGGTTTCTGCTCTTTAAAAATGCATTGGTTATGAAACCCATATGAAACGCATTTTATTTTATTTTATATTTATATTCAGACATACAGGCGTTACATACTAATAAGGGTGTACATTTAAGAGGATAATTAGATAAAAATGAACCAAGTATTGTAATGTTACAATAATATATAATGTATATTTGAAATGGTCGGTTTAAATAAAAGCAACAGGGAACATAATTAACTATTGCAAGCAGTACAAACGACTATATGGCTCAAATTGGTAATACAGTGCAAAATGTAAGCACATACAGCCCTGCAATATATAGGGTGGGGTAAAAGATAGGACTAGTGGGTTAGAAATTAGATAGTGGGTTTGTATCGTCCCAGCTGGCGGTGTCGGAGGTGTTGCATGACTGATGGTCGTGGGTACAAAGGAGCGTCTCAAGCGGTCGCTTTTACATTTTGGGGAGATAAGCCTACGGCTGAACGTGCGTTTCCTCTGTTGAGTTCCACGTTAAAGGTATGCACATACTTTTTCATAAATGCTGGTTTAATATTTTTTTAAAAAATAATGCGCTGATATTTCTTGCAAGATTCCCAATGTATGGACACTAAAGTGACTAATAACAAGTTTATCCACGACCCCTCGCAGAGGCGGGCGGCGCGAGGGGGGCGGGTGCCCCTGCCAATCAAGTGGGCGCCACCAGGAGGCGCGCGCAGCAGCACTGCGCGAGACCGCTCTGGAGGAGGAGACGCGCAGAACTGAAATGGCGGAGACAACAGACAGAATGGAGGTGAGAGAAACGGAGACCCACGGTCACCTCTGCGAGGGTTCAGCGACCTTACGAAGCATATTTCTGAACCGGGATGTCTTTTAAATTGAATATCAACCCAGGGTTTTTCCGTAAAATGTTATCTGTTTTCGCTGGTAGGATGGGCGCTGAAACTGACGAAGACAGCATCAGTAGTCAGCTAGTTTGGCGTAGTGCGTTAACCGGCTTACCAGTGGTTCTTATTTAAATCGGTGACTGGTAACTCCGTATTAGTACGTGGCCCTGCTTCGTGCGCCTGCTGCGTTAGCCGTTTGCCCTCCCGGCCGGAGCTCCTTTGACGCCGTGTTACCAGTGTATCCAGCCTGAACTCTCCGCTCCAGGCTCATTAACAGGCTCTTAAAGACGCCTTATTAACTAGCCCGGGTGTGTGCCGCTATGTCGGGACTATACTAACAATAACTGCGGCCACTCTGCCCTCCCTTTACTGGTTACCTGCCCAGAAGGCTACATTAGTGGGGAAATGAGAGCCGCTAACCGGCTTAAAGTTTGTGGCTGGTGGTCGTCTGATGCCGGTGCGTCCTCCCAGATACCACCAGCTCTGCATGTGGGACCCAGTTTCCCCGTGAAAGCTGCTGGTTTTAAGACTAGATACAAAACATTTCTTTGTCCACAGGGCGTTATTAGTTACACAGGTTTGCGATTTAACAGTTTTTTTTTTTTTTTTTAAAAAAGAATTGTATGGTTTGACTAGATTCCTCAGCAGCCGGGGGTTAATTGGCGTTAGTGAAACGAGTCTTCACTGTCTGCCTCTTCCTTTATGAGGTTTCTTCCCAGGGAGAGACCTCTACAAAGACTGCAGCTGAGGACATGACCTCAAAGGATTACTACTTCGACTCCTATGCCCACTTTGGCATCCATGAGGTACTGACCACACTGATAAAACGTGTAACAGTCTACTCCATGTGCGCTATGTCTGCATGTATGTTTTTGTGCCATCCTGTTCCATTCAGGGGCATTCCTTTGAGTGTTGCCATTTTTCTCAGGATTGTCGCTGTCATACCCTGTAAATGTAGGCAAAACTGCTCTGCTATGCAGTGCTGACACTTGCTGTCTCCCTGTTGACTCCAGGAGATGCTGAAAGATGAAGTCCGCACCCTCACCTACCGCAACTCCATGTTCCACAACAAGCACCTGTTCAAAGATAAAGTGGTTCTGGATGTGGGCAGTGGGACGGCCATCCTCTGCATGTTTGCGGCTAAGGCTGGAGCCAAGAAGGTTATTGGGGTGAGAGTCGTCCCTCACTGGCCTTAATCAGCTCCCGCTGTTTAGCTATGCTTGCTAATATGCCTTTAGCGCTGGGATCTGGATTTAATTGAATCCTCCACACCTCCCCCACAGATTGAGTGCAGCAGTATATCTGATTATGCTGTGAAGATTGTCAAGGCCAACAAACTGGATCACAGTAAGTATTTGGGGTTTGTTTGAGTTTGGCCCCAAGAATGAAGGGGAACTGGAAACTGGAAAAAAACCTTTTGCATAATTGAGAGATCTGGTTTTGTCTGAAAGCTGAAAGTTGAGGCTGAACAAACTGACCTCTGATGGTTTTGATACACAGCGCTTGTCGAGGTTTTAAAGGTCTTCTTCTGAATGGCTAGAATCACTTGTACCACAGCAGATGTCAGGACTTCTGTTCCACAGACATCACTGTGCTGTTCTGTTCTATGTCTGTTCTGAAAAATCAGTTTGGACCCCGTCAGTGATTTGACCCTGCACGCTCTGTCTAGTTGTGACCATCATCAAGGGGAAGGTGGAGGAGGTGGAGTTACCTGTGGAAAAGGTGGACATTATCATCTCTGAGTGGATGGGCTACTGCCTTTTCTATGAGTCCATGTTGAACACTGTCATCTATGCTCGGGACAAATGGCTGGTGAGTGATCTCTCTGCTTCAGCTCTCAGGATGAGTTTCGGTTTGGCTCTTTCCTGCATTGTTGGCTCTGGTGCACGGCCTGATCTTCAAATAACCAACTGATTTCACTCTCAAGTAATTGTGTGAAGGTTTTGACGCCATGACCGAAACGGCAATACAAATGCTCCCGATCTCCAGAAGATAGAACCACGATATGTTGAGCTCTCATAACTTTGCTAATGTCACAAAACTAATTTTTCACTTCACAATTAACATCAGTGATTTTCAAGTGTTACAGTAATGTTCTAAGTTGTTGGTGATTAATAAGACCGCCCCCGGAACTGAGCCATTAACTGTTTAACTCCCTTTTCTCCCTCAGAAACCAGATGGGCTTATATTTCCTGATCGAGCCACTTTATATATTACAGCCATTGAGGACAGGCAGTACAAGGACTACAAGATCCACTGTGAGTGTTTGGTAGCCCGGCTTACATTGTTTCTGAATCACAGCACCTGTGGGTCAGCTTATACCTAGTTCACACTATATGATTTTAGCTAGAGATGCACCGATCCGATATTCAGATTGGCACCGATTTGGCCATATGTGACTGATACATGTTCGATAACTACTTATTTCATTTTCAGCACTCTGGTAAAAAGAGAGCCCCTATTTCTTTTTAAATAGATTTTTTTTCTCAATCATTTGCACAATAGCTCTTCCCCATTTTAGGTACGTTTTTTTTTTTTTTGTGGCATTCGAGCTTAACGCTAACGATGCCACTCGGGTGTGGGTGCAGTGACTCCCGCCTGCTGTGACGTCACTCGCATATGTTTTGCAGTACGAGGAACGTAGCAGTAAGAACATCAGATAAGAGGGTCACATTCTGAGAGTATTTTACCCTATTAACAACAACAGTGATTTGCAATCTTGGTAAAACGAGTAATATGAAAATAGCAATGGATGATTTTGGAGTTGCTAGCTTGGCTTGTTTTACGCACACGCTACAGCTTGAGATACACGAGGGGCTGTGATCGCAGCACAGTGTAAGTGATGCTGTTGCAAGTGGGAGAAAAATTGTGGTGCATTTTAAGCATTCAGTACTTGCGTATCCTCGCTTGGAAGATATTCAAATTGAACTGCAAATGCCTCAGAAACGCTTAAAGTAAGATGTACAAACGAGGTGGAACAGTACATTATGTATGTTTCTAATAGCCTAATTAAAGATCTTTTTGGCATATTTAATTTGTACTTACTAAATTTTTAAAAATATTAATTATATAATACACACACATTTATTATATTAAAAAAATGAAAGTAAAAGCAGCTCTTGCATTGGAATCAGAATCTGTATCGGCAGTTGTGTATGGGAAAAAATGTGGATCGGTCCATCCCTAATTTTAGCTTCAGTTTTCTGCTCGCCGAGTTTTTGAAGATCAGACGAAAGCCACAGATCGGAGGCAAATCGGTGCTTAGTTGGTGCTGGCAAATAGTCAAGCTGTTCAAAGACAAGCCCTAATGGGGTCGCAGCAACCCGTCAGACATCTATTAGGCTACGTTTCTGGACCTGTCGGCAACACCAAATCCTGTAGTGTGAAAGCTGTTGCGACTGTAGCACTCAGTGCATTCACATGTAGCTCGACTGCCATTTAATCGGACTACCGTCCTTGTCCCAGTATGTATGCATGGGAGGGGGGTCGATTTATTGACCGAAATATGTTTGATTCTGCTACAATAGCTGGTGATATGGCTCCTTATAGCTTGTTAGTATTGGGCTTTTTCCAGTTGACTTATTACACCACAGACTAAAAAAAATAATAAAATTAATAATGATAATAATGATAGATGTGTGGAAAAGCTATGGCCAATGATAGTCAGGGTAAGGCAAAAACCAAGGGAGGAATTTGAAAAGGTATATAAAAAAATTTGTTTAGAAACTTCTTACTGTTCAGGGAAGAGATATAGAGATATTTAATAAGTGTGTGCTTTACACAGTTGTGGCTATTTGTGGCTTTAGATTTAATGTTATATATACCGGGTTGTTGAAGATCCGAGGTATATCGTAGTGTTTCCTGCAAGACCTGTGTCCACAGGAGTTCATTTGCTGCAAGTTTGTAAATGACAAGCATAGTTGTCGTTTGATTAAAGTGTTATAACAGTTTATATTGTGTTGAAACTAACTGGAAAATTTGTCCTTTCCTGTGCCACTTCTCGCTTGTGATGTCGTGGCAAAACATTGTTTAGAGACCAGACAGACTCTTTGGGAATTCCTTCTGGTGAAACACTCTTGTAGTCTTCTTGCTATCTGTCTTGAGCTGTGGTTACGCACAAATTTCCCCACTGTGGGATCAATAAAGTCCTATCTAATCTAATCTGATCTTCTAGGGTGTGACCCCCCCCCCCTTGCTGATCAGTTGTGTAGTGTGTAAACCACAATGACTTCAGGACTCCCGATTACGTGGTGACAAGTCGTGTTGTGTGAAGAGTACAGCGATCTGACGACTTTGAATGTTGTGTTATATGAACTTAACACTGTGCTGCCAGTTTGCTCAGTAGTGGCTGCCTCTGTGCCTCAGGGTGGGAGAATGTGTACGGCTTCGACATGTCCTGCATTAAGGAGGTGGCCATCAAGGAGCCCCTGGTCGACGTGGTGGACCCCAAGCAGCTGGTCAGCACTGCGTGCCTCATCAAAGTGAGTGGCAGCTACACGTTTGGTCCTGAAGTCCACGGCGGTTGACAACATTTTTCAGTGCTGTTTGTCTGCACCTATTGCTAACATGCAGCTGTCTGAGTTAGTTTGGGTGATGAGTGAATCGAAAACGCAGATTAAAGGGTAGCCTGGGAGCATTTGGGAAAATGATACACAGCATTGTGAATGAGAATACAGCATGTCTGAAATGTGCTGTAACCCTCTTCCCAGGAGGTGGACATCTACACAGTGAAGACGGAGGATCTGTCCTTCACGTCCCCATTCTGCCTGCAAGTCAAGAGAAATGACTACATCCATGCACTGGTCACGTACTTCAACATCGAATTCACACGCTGTCACAAGCGGACCGGCTTTTCCACTAGTGAGTCCCGTCTTCTCGAGTGCCTGAACAAACGCCTGAGTTTCATTTACTCATGTTCCACCATTCAGATGGTATGTACATGTTTGCTTTGCCTTTCTGCCCCTAATCCTTTCGAGTCTGGCTATAGGAGTCAAAAGTCTCATCTTCCCCAGGTCCTGAGTCTCCGTACACACACTGGAAACAGACTGTGTTTTACCTGGATGACTATCTGACAGTCAAGACAGGAGAGGAAATATTTGGCACAATTAACATGAAGCCAAATGTCAAGAACAATGTAAGTCGCCCCTTCACACCTGTCCCTCCAGCCCTGAGAATCTGACACACAGACACACGTGTGCAATTTAATTGTGAATGTCAGTCAATTCATTAAAGCACTGCGCTGTAATGGAAGCCCCACACTGGCTTTGGGAGGACACTGTGCTTCAGGGCATCGCCATACTTGTTAGTCACATTGTACTAGGGTGGGGATCAGGGAAGGAAGTGAGGTGAGTGTTTCTATGGCCTTCAAGCCTGCTGACCCCCACATCCCCTTTACAGCGTGACCTGGACTTCACCGTGGACATTGACTTCAAGGGCCAGCTGTGTGAGGTCTCCAAGACGTCGGAGTACCGGATGCGCTAGGCGGGGTGCTACAGGGGCCGTCGCTGTACCATGTGGCCCACAAGCGCTCCCGTGTGCCGTTTTAAGGACACACTCTGTGTGCGTGTGTGCATTCGGTTTGTTTGTTACATTTTATTTCGGTTGACAAGTTTTAAAGTTTAAGTTTGTGGCTGCGGATTAACTAGCCTACAGATGCTGCTGCTGCTGGAGTAGTTGGTGTGTGACATTCTGGAACTTTCAGGCTGTCCTCTCCCCTTCGTCACATGACCCTGAAGCCCACACACACACGCATGTGTGCGCACACAGCAGCCATCCTATAGTATGTACATACTGACACATGTCTGCACATACCAGCCCTCTGAGTCTCATCTGTAGTATTTGTATAAGCTGCTTATTTTGGTTTAGATGCCATTGTAATGTGTTGAGAGCCTGTTGTCATTGCAGAAGCCCAGAATCCCTCGTCTTAATAGGGGCTGCAGTCTTCTCACGTCAGACCGTCCCTAGTTCCTGTGGATGTATCTGTCCTCTGTGCTTTTGTGAATTCCTTTGCGGTTTAAATAAGGAGGGTTTCCTTTACATATTTGGTGGTAGACTGACTGATTTGGTTCCTTCCCTGGGAATGTCTTTCGTCGGCTAGCTGCCCAGTCAGGATCATGGCACGCGGTGACATTTTCCTGCCATCGGGGCTAAGCTCTTCTGTTAATATGTGGTGACGCGTATTGCAGTTTTTCTGGTGGTCCAGCAGAGGGAGCTGTAATTAAGCTTTTCTTTCTTTTGCATGCCATTATGAAAGTATCTGCTGCAGATTCCTGTGAATTACGTTAAACTGCAGTGCTTATCAGAATTTGCAGAGAATCCTCCAGCATTGAAATGCACGCCTGCAGAGCAGTTGCTAAGAGTTTTGATGTGAGTAATCAAGGCTGTGAAGATCTGTGTTGTACGTCACACAGTCAGGAAAAGGAACCCAGGTAGCTGGTTTGGGCTACAGCAGATGTCAGGAGTGCATTAGCAGGTGTTTGAGGATTGTGTTGTGGAGGATTGTTCTGACTGGACCCCTCCCCCATGGATGCTTTTTTTCCACAATAAAATAAAAATAACATGCTTTGCCTGGACTTAAGTTTGGTATGCGTGCACTTGAATCTGTATGGTCTCATGGTGCATGGATGCAAGATATGGATCTGGAAGATTACTGATCCAGATTGGGAAGGCAGCTTTGCCTTTTGCATGGTGTTACACTGTCATTGGGGCTGCCCCTCTCCCCCTTTACATTTCACCCAATTCAGTTTTACTCCAATGAAATACACACTATAGCCTGTAAGGCTGCTCTCTACATTCTCATATTAGCCAGTCTCATTTATGCAGGATTACCTTTATTCTGCGTTTCTTCTAGTGTTATGGAAAACATGCTTGGACTCAGTTACGAGTTAAGATCTTGAAGCATTTAAAGTTCTACACTACAGAATGATTATCAACACAATGTTGACGCAAAGCAAGATAAATTTCAATTACATTTTGACTGAATTTGTTACAATACTTGTTATAATTAATATCTTGGGTTGGTTTTTCTTTTATAAATAAGAATTAGCCAAAATGTTTGGGGTGAAGTTAAAACTGAGCGCAAAGTGAAGGTTAATCCATCATGAGTAGCAATCTCAGACCTCTGGACACTTTGCGTCTTGCCGTCGGACTGTGCTGCCTGTTCATCTCCCCAGTGGTGCAGGTGAGGCTTTGGGCCAGATCCTGCCTCCTTTAGCATGTCTCTGGTCGTAGTTTTGCAGCTCTGCATCTGAGAACCTTGAGGAAGCTGTCAATTTTGTGGGAGTCCCTTCGGAAGCAGGATAACAAGAAGTGGAAGTAAATGAGCCGGGAGGTGTTGTCTTGCCCGAGGTTGCCTCCTTTGAACGGCAGGGGGGTGAAGGAGTTGGAGGAACCAATCTGGAGGGAAGATCAAGCAGGATCATCACCAGCATTGCCCATGATGGACATACTGCCAGGGGCACCATGACTGCCCTGCTTCACCAGAGATGTGCTCACCTTGTGCGTCAGGTGCTCCAGTCCAGCGCTCAGGCTGTGCGTATTGTCCTGCAGCTCCTTGGTTTTGCTATAGATGGCGCTGTTGGATGGGTGAGCAAGAGTCGGGGCTTCTAGTGCCAAATGCAGCAGAGGGTCATTCCAGGACAGGAGCAGCGAGCGAATGAGTGAGAGCAGCTCTGACTCCTTGAGGGAAGATGTTAGTTACAAGATGTCCCACACTACCACCCACTGGAACATATGAACATGCAGAGGTTACCGCCGCAGAAGTAGAGGCTAATGGGCCCACCGGCACTCTGAGCACTTGGTCCTTGTCGTTTGGGGTCTGCAGGGAAGAGGTGTGGCATGTGGATGGATGGGGCATCATGATCCGCCCCATGGTGGGGAAGTGAGTGTCCTGACAGAGGGGGAGGTATCCTTCAGTGCTACAACACAAATTACGTTATAGAGTATAAAAGTCGCAATTGTGTGCCAACGGGCTCAGTCCCTGCATCCCTGAGCCAGACGAGCTGAGCTGTGCAGTGACACGCAGCCGGTGTCAAAGAGCATCACCGCTACGTGACAGGCAGCTAAATAATGCAGCGCTCATGAAGAATGCAGGCAAGCGGTCGGCCGGCCGGCCCAGGAGCCTCACCAGGTCGCTCGTCAGGGATGTGCTGAGCGCGTGCAGCTTGTCCGAGAGCTCGGAGGCCCGGTCCAGCAGGTCGCTGAGGCCGACGGCGTGGCAGCGCAGCGAGGAGCACAGCAGCAGCGTGACTGTGGGAGAGGTAGAGAGCGCGGCGGGGTCTCGGGGTGAGGGTGACAAGGGAGAGGGTAATGGGACCAGGGGCGGCTGTACGGAGGCTAGCATGGCACACTCACCTGTCAGGTGGAGCCTTCCTACTCGGGACGGTCGGGTCATCTCTCTCTCACGCTTGTCCGTCCTGATCTTCATCCTGCTCTCACCCCGTCACCTGTCGCTGTTATATAGCAGCCCTGCCTTTCCTCCTCATTTATTCATGGGCTCGTCTTTGTGTCCCCGCATGCGGCGGCTCTGCAATCTGCTAATGAGAAACATTGTGGTCAGTCTGTCCAAATGAGCTCTCAGACATGTCAGTGATGGCCTCAAACATCAGAATTCACCCACAGAGGCAGAGCTCTAAAGCCAAAATCACTTTACTTATTCTTTGTGCAAATCTCCGTATATCTAATCCATTTTTTTAACTTTCTTGTTTTGGAGGGAAAAAAAAAGTGTTCCTCTTCTTATTATCCAATCTATTTCATTTTCAGTCCAGTGTCGTCCATTGTTCTTTCATAGCCGCTGGTTACGGCTTCGACCCGGGTGGGATTTACACAAGCATCCAGCTTCACGCACATAGAGCCACACCCAGAATCCCTCATCCCTATAGGTGAGAAGCTGGCTCGATGCCCACTGAGAAATGTTTGTGTCTTAGTCAAAAAACTGAAAAGTACAGAACGGGATATTTTGGGAAATGCGGACATCATACTTGATCTGTCCGAAGAGGAGTTTTTCCTATTTAACGGCTTTAAAGTCAGTACATCACCCAGAAGTTTTAAACATTATGCATTGAAGACGAAATCCACTGCTATTCCCGGGGGCATTAGCAGAACGTGATTGTGTGACACTTAATGATAATTTAATTAAGGGAGTTTTGTTTTTAATGAATTTTACCTGAACATAATAAGGAGATGCTTTGTTATTTTGTTCCTTCATGATCACCTGTCTGTCTCGGTTCCGTAGCCGGATCCAGCGTGTCCCAGGACATTAACAAGCCGTGTAACCTATATGCGGCGTGACCGGGACACACCGGGGAAAACTACACCTCCCATGTTTAGGTTGCTGGGGGGAACCGTTCTGAGCTGTAGTTCTGTACGGGGTCCTTAATTCGGGTATATAAAGACCCCCGTACCGGCTCGCGGCCAGTAAGGAGGCGTCCCGATAAGTAAGCTCCGTGCGCCGCCCTCGCCCCTCATCTGCGGCATGTGTGTCTGACCTGCATGCAGGAAAAACGCTCATTTACTGGGAAAGGAAGTTTGATATAGCGGTCACTTCGTTAACTGCTTAAATGGAAGGTAGATGGAAATGTAAAACAGGATTAGTGGGGTTTAAAAGCTCACACGTCTGTGTTAATTAATCGTGTTGAATTGTGCGGTGTGTTACCGATGGAGTTAAATGTTGTTCTTAAAATCTAATGTATAATCTTCAATCGTAAACTATACATTTTTTTGTTTGTTTTTGAGGGTCGAATACATAACGTTCATTTACGAGTATGTAAACTGAACTTTAACTGTCATATGGAAAAGTTACTGAAATACAGGCTGCCTTTCGTGTATATTGCGAATGCTTTTTATAGAATGGCGGTTTTGTCAGACGTCTTTTGCGGGCTACAAGTATGCACCGAAGTCACTGTACCATGCCAGTACTGTTGTTGGAGTTGCAAATTATGGAAAAGATATTCCGTAATTTGCTTTTCGGAATTTCAAGACGGGTTAAAAACAAATATGCGTATTGTTCCGTGATAACTGAAGATATATATCACTACTATGCATAGCCTATTATAAAAGTCTCCCTATTATAAAATAATAATAATAAAAAAAACACAAAGAAGTAATATTCTAAAACGACAGTTTCTGGTTGTGAAATAGCAGCATCGTTTTTTTTTCATGGGTTAGCATTGAAATTCTCTGTATCCTTCCTTCGCAAACCTGGACTCCTTAAGCGGCTGAAAGATGGATGGATATATAACAGTACGTCCAGGGTGTTGTACCTACATCCCCCACAGTTACATTTTAAATGTTGGCTTCGAATAATAATAAAAAAAAAACAATCCCGAAAACGTATGTAGGCTTACTCTATTTTCCTTTTTAAGAGAATGCGGAGTACAAAGTGAGTTCATCCCGTTTGATTTTATCTGGTCAGAAGTCATTCAGCAAGGGCTGTATAGGACGGGAGGGCAACGCTGTCGTGCAGTGACCGCATACAACCAGTGGATGGCATTGTCCCGCAGTTGGCGCTCTTGTTTCTCAAGACTAGGTGCTTTTTTCTGGTTAGGTGTCAGGCTTGAAGCCCGATACCCCCCTGTGTGCACGTGTCATGCTTGTACGTGCCAGTGGTAACGTTGGAGCATAAACTATAATGTACACACACTTCTCTCAGAGAAATTTCACTCCACTGTTGCCTAAATTCAGCCCCCCATTCCCTCGTCTCTACCTAACACCGTGTGACCAGTTGCATTGCCTCTGCTCTGAGGACAGCCCCCGCCCCTCACCCTGCTCTGACCCCCTACACTGTCACTGGCTTACACATGTTCACAGGCACACAGAGAGCAGGTCCGAGTGAAGATGCCCGACCCCGAGAGCGCAGGCAGCGCAGGCAGCACCGACGCCCCAGTCCCTGCTGCGTGCCACACGATCAAAGCAGACCTGGACAAATGGTGAGTGCAGACCTTCACTCCATATGCACAGATGTAGCGCCTCACGGTGGCTGCATGGACCACAGCACTGGCTTAGCAGGTCCTCATATAGACAGCTTGACGGATGGTCCCTGTAGGTCACTTGACCTACCATGAGACATACCTGCCGAACGAGATACTTCAGAAATCTAACAATCTGCATCTTCGCTTTGTAAGGGCACAATGTGCCCCAAACACACACAAACACACAGACACTTTGTGTTACTGGAGGTAATGTTAACCGTAAACGTAAACTGCGCCGGACTGCCTGTGAGGAACTGATAAACAGTCATGTGACCTGACAGGTGGGAGGGGCATCAAGGCTGCAGTATATCGATAAGTGTTTGCAGGCACGAAGCAGGACAGCCGTTGGATGATGAACGCGGGGGTGGGGTGGGGGGCTTAGTCCGCTTGAGCAGCACATGTAAACAAATAAGAGGGAAGACGCCCATTATCAGAGACTGACCTAGTGTGACTTCCTCAATGAAGCTGTGTGCACTGCAGAGACACTGCAGAAACCCCAGCTCGGGCGCACAGCCTGAGCTATTTATAGCGCGTAAACAGCCATAAATACAGAAACTACAGGCATTCAGGAACGTGACTTTAGCCAGATCCTGTTACGTGTTGCCCCCTCATGGAGACTGCAGCCCTGACTCCACCCCCCACAATCTTCCTCTGTATGGATCTGAATTCATCTTATTCTGGGAAAGAATCTCCCATAAGCAGCTCGGGGCTTCTCTCCGTGGGGGTGCAAGGTGTCTTTTTGAGAGGCAGGAGGACTGATAATGAATATATTTTAATTAAATTATTATTACACAAGATAAGACTAACAGTAGCCACATTTTCAAATATAACTTTACATTATAGTTTAATTTTATTGAATGTTCAAATGGCATTTTAGTATGGATGCTCCTGCACCTGCTACACCCCCAGTAAAATCGCCCATGGATTCTCCTGCCCTTCAGGAAACCCCAGAGTCTAAGCAGCTCTCTCCCGTTGGGTGGTGCCTTTTCACGACACACTTTGCACAAGGGCTGCTTGTGCGCTGAAAGTATGAAATGTCGATGCTCTTCATGTTAGATGTGACTTAGGAAAGCATTTCAATACACTTGTTAGATTTGGCTGAAAAGGCATTTTGGCTGTGCCTGTGTTGGAACACACTCTATCCCCCTTAGCTGCCACACCATCCCATTGCCACCGACTCCCCCCCAGCTGGTTTTTGGCTGTTATTGCTCCTTTGGTCTGAGTTCATCCTCGGGTTACTCTCTCTGCCCCTCCCCCCAGTGTAAAAGAGAAGGGCACTGAAGGCTGCAAGGATCTGCTGGAAGCCTTCCACAGCTGCATGAAGAGCACCACCCAGGCACCCTGAGGGTGGGGGGATGGCGTCGCCCAGCAGGAGACAAGCGGCTAGCTCCACGCAGGCAATCAGTGTGCAGTCCCTGAATTATTGTGTTTCTGTGTGTTTGGGGGCCTGTCCACAGGAATGACAAGCGCAACTATTATGTTGAAGGTACAACCTGGACACCCGGGGGGGGGGTTACGTTCTCCACTGCATTTCTCAGGATTAGAGATCAGCATCAGCCTGCATGTGACTGTCCCTGCTATCCCCCTTCCAGACCCACTGCACTCAGTCTTCCACTTTCCCAGCATTCCCTTCTCTGTTCCATGGGATTGAACCATCTTGATCCATCAGTGAGGGGGGCACAGACAGCGTATGTTATCTGTAGACCACTCAGGTCCAGTTCAGTACAGGCATCTTTCATGTGGATGGTTCACCTGACCATGGATAAGTGGAATAAACCTTATACCAGAGTAATGGTTTCTGTTTGTGTTATTTCATTTAACCAGTGAAGGCTTCGTGGCAAGTGCATCATATGCAGGAGAACTCAAAGCCTTTCCCATGATAATATATTTAAAGTGATCGGTTTACATACACATGTAGGCACAGGCCAGGGCAGTGTGATGCACTGTGCCATGTTTTTGGAAATTTGGCCTCATGTATCATGCAGGAATATGCGTGTGTTGAGTTCACCCTCCCCCAGCAGTGCAAAGGTCAGACATCACCAGTTGCTAAAGACACAGCATATATGTGGAGCCCCATGATCATGTGACCTTATGGCCAGAGGTGTCGGTTTGCTGTGGGGTGGAATTCTGCTGAAGAGGACAGCGATATTTTAGTTTGTCATGCAAGTAACAGGGTGCAAGGAGAGAGGGGCGTCACCTAGGAGACACGTGGAACTTGAGCAGTACTGAAAGGCAAAGCACAGGGGTCTTATAAAAGACTATTGACCCAACAAAAACTAGAATCTGATGGTTTAAACTCTGCAAAAAATTGTGTTTACATTTTGGAACTGCATGCAAATGTAATGGTTAGGCAAGCCAATCTAAATCAGTAGTGCAGTTTTCACAGTAAGGCGTAGAAACAGGTAAGAGGGCAGATTAGATAAGATGTCTAAAATCAATCACGTACACAATAAAGACTGATCTTTTGCTATGCAGTCATAGCTGCTCCTTGGCACCGACTCCGTGCTGCCACCTTGTGTGAAAGCGCAGTACAGCAGGGAAAGCGCGCCCGGTAGCCGGGCAGATAACAGCCCGCACCACACTCCCTGGCTAAATGAAAAAGCATTCACCCAGTCACCAGGGAGATACTTTTTTAAAAATAATATATAGTTTATGCCATCAGCTTTAGAGTAAACTAATCATGCGACAGCAGCACAGACATACAACAAATATGCACAATAAGTCTGTTTTATGGACAAAAACATTTCAGGCTCTAGTTCAGGAGGGCGGCAACATGCCGCTTTTACACAAGCGTGTGCAGCTTTGCGGTCCCTTTGGACCATTAGGATTCTAATTTTTAACATACACAATAGCTACGGCTCAGGCTCCGCCCCGAGGTGTGCGAGATGGGAAAAATGAAAGCATCAAGACGGAAAAAGGTTACGATATTACCAAATATCACTAGTTAACAAGCGACGTGAAGGGGAACAAGGTGTATGGGGGAAGGAAGGCGTGTTGGGATAAAAGGAAAAAGGGAGGAGGCTGGGGGAAGGAGGGAGAGGGACCCGGATGCTGATGCTGCTTGTGTCGGACGAGGAGGAGGAAGAGAGGAGATACAAAATAACAGTTTACGTGAAGAGATATCGGGAAGCAGGGGAGCGGCACACGGCACCTTCCGGAGCATCAGCGGCTTTAGGAGGGCACCCAAGAGAGGAGCACATCGGGGAGGACGGAGAGATAAAACGCTGTGACATGGACGCGCCGCTGGGAGGGGACGCCGCTCGCCTAGGATGCCCGCTTCACCCGCGACATTAAAGCCACGAAACGCGGGTCAGATCCAGCGGCCGGTGTCGGGGAGGCACGATTAGGCAGCGAAGCGCCGGGAGGGGAGCCGTACGGGCACGGCGAGGGCGGTGCGCTTTACAGCCCTCCATCCGCCTCTAAGCTGCGGATCCGCAAGACACGACAACCGGCACCCCATGCAATATATACATACATAACACAAGACCTGTATGTATATGATAGTAGGGGTTGCCTGCGCACATTTTGATAAGGATCGCAATGAAAAGGTCGCGATAGTCGGATAGACGGCGGGGCAGGGAAGAGGGGGTGCAGCGAGACGGGCTGGTGTGTCCTCCTCTCTATATAACACCAGCGGAGCACTTCTACCGCTTATGCGTGTGATCAACCCGCTGACTCCACGCTGAAATATTTAACCCATTACTCTTTGTATTAATATTTATTGCATTAACGAATCATACTGCTTTTGGTGATACTTCTCTGTGGTTAATTTAGTATTTCTGGTCCTATTTAAACAACCCTGTTTGTTTCATTCGCATCTCTCATACTCATTGTATCCTTTTCTCTAATAATTTCCCTTCGGTTACCCGAAATTGATGGATCTTGACATGGGACATTACCCGAGGTCGCTCATTTAAAATAAATGCGAATAATCGCAGATGGAAAGAGCAGAGTAACGTGGCTTCGTTGGAGCTGGCGTAGGCCACAGATGACTGTCCGTTGGCCCTGTCCGTGTTCCCGTCCGTGTCCCTCCCCGTACTCCTGTAATGCTCTCACAGCCTGACACACACACCGCTCCCCGGACGTATGTAGCTCATCATCAGCAACGCAGTGGCATTTGATTAAACACGTCGCACCATGTCCGCCAAGGAGCTGTCGGTGACTCTGTCGGCCCAGTACGTCGGGCCTTACCGCCTGGAGAAAACGCTGGGCAAAGGACAGACAGGTGAGAGAGCGGCGTGCTCCCGGTGTTACCAGCTGCGTCTGTAATTGCAGAATCGCATTTCTTTATTCACTGAGGTGTGTTTAATTGTCGTGATGCGCTGGAGAGCAACAGTATGCTGGAAGCATCTTAGACATTTCACACTTAACATCGATAACAGCGAATTTTCTAAATGATAATTATAAAAATGTTTGACCGTACCATTTGCATATTTCAGAATTTATGACATGTGGTTTAATAGTTGTTGCTGTACAGCTGGTATTTTTATACGGGGATTTTTTTTTTATTTCTGGGGCTATTTTAAATGGGCTACATAAAATCTGGTACCGTGGTCTCATTGCCACAGTGGGGTATGAATGTGATCAGGCACACTAATGCACTACTGGTAATAATCTGACCGGGTGCGTGTCCCGGTATTTCTGAGGGGGGGCTGTCGCACATACCCACTCATTTTGGGGTTGTCTGTCCCGTTCCCCCCATCCCTGATGTTGTGTTTCAGGCCTGGTGAAGCTGGGAGTTCACTGCATCACAGGACAGAAGGTGGCCATTAAGATTGTGAACAGGGAGAAGCTGTCCGAGTCAGTACTGATGAAGGTGGGCTCTTATATGCACTGAGGCTGTCTGTGTCTGTACTGCACTCTGGCCACTGAAACGTTCAGATTCACTCCAATGCTGCATGCCTCAGCTTTTCTGTGTCACTCTTCTGCAGGTGCTGCTCCTTCTCTAACCTGCAGCCCCGAAACAATCAGATTCCCAGTGACTAATACTACATGCATGCAACAATATTGATACCAGCGCTGTGAGACAACCTCTTTCTTCCCTTTGTCTTCCTATTGCTGTGTCCTCTCTAGGTGGAGAGGGAGATCGCAATTCTAAAGCTGATAGAGCATCCGCACGTGCTGAAACTGCATGACGTCTATGAGAATAACAAATACCTGTAAGCATTGATAGATACAAACACCTGTAGTCACTGGGAGTAATACATGCTTGTAAACAGTGAAAGATACAAATCCCATCCATTCTTTATCCATCTTCTAAGCACCTTCTAAGACAGAATAAGAAATGTGTATAAAAAATGAGTGATAAATACCTGCAAACACTGACAATAAGAGATACCTATAAACACAGAGTAATAAACACCCACAAACACTGACAATAACAGACACCTGCAACTTCTGAAAATAATGGATAAATATAGATATTGAGAGCAATAGACACCTGCAGTCATAGAGAATAACAGATCCCTAAAAACACCTGCAAACACTGACAATGACAGACACCTGGAAACATTGAAAATAATAGATAATAAACATTGAGAGTATTAAACACCTGCAAACACTGACACTGACCGTGACAAACACCTATCAACACTGAGAGTAATAAACACCCGCAACTGAGAGTGACGCATGTCATGTGTGTTGGCATGCTGGATGGGTGATGCCTTCCCCACATGTAAGAGCCTCTGTCTGTCCCTGTCCTTCAGGTACCTTGTGCTGGAACACGTGTCTGGAGGAGAGCTCTTTGATTACTTGGTGAAGAAGGGCCGACTCACGCCCAAAGAGGCTCGCAAATTCTTCCGCCAGATCATTTCGGCACTGGACTTCTGCCATAACCATTCTATCTGGTAGGACCTGCTCTGCGTAACAAATCCCAGGCCTTTCTCCTGGCTGCTCACTCTTCATGTGTGATGTGGCTTTCAGTAGGCAGGCTCTATCAGAACATGTGTGTCACGTGTTCACAGGTGTGCACATAAAATCTGGTTTTAGTCACCTGGATGATGTAGGAGTGAGGTCCAATGTGCTAGAAAACTGTAGCTTCTTGTAACTCCTGGGAAGCAGGGAAGTAGGTCCTGCACCTCTTATGGAGGATTCTGTCTCCTTTCCACTGGGATGTTTGGTTAGACCCAATGAAGATTCACAGTTGCATTCATTCACAGTTGCACTGGTAAATATTGAATGACTCTACCCCTTAGTGGAGGCGTGGTTCTGACCCCCCTCCCTCCCGTCAGTGGAGGTGTGACTCTGCCCCCTGGTGGAGGCATAACCTTTGCTGTTTCCCCCCCAGTCACAGGGACCTGAAGCCGGAGAACCTCCTGCTTGATGAAAAAAACAACATTCGCATTGCAGACTTTGGCATGGCATCTCTGCAGGTGGGGGACAGTCTGTTAGAGACCAGTTGTGGGTGAGTACCGAATCCCGGCTCTGAGTACTGAGTACGGGCTCGGAGTACTGGCTGCCTTTGTCAGTTTGCCACTGTGAGTGAAGCTCTTCATTTGTGCTCTTGCTGTTCCAGATCTCCTCACTATGCATGTCCGGAGGTCATCAGGGTAAGACTGAGTTTACATGTTCAGCTGTAAAAGCCGAATATTACTGTGGATTTGGGTCCCGAGGACTGACAGCTCCAGCTCTTTGTGGAGGAGCCGTGCAGGCCTTGGATGCTGTGTTTTGTGTGTCATAGCACCCTCTTGTGTGGTAGGGGGAGAAGTACGATGGCAGGAAGGCTGATGTTTGGAGCTGTGGGGTGATCCTGTTTGCCTTGCTTGTGGTAAGAGTCTCCTACTCACTCACTCACTCACTCACTCAGTCAGTTCAGCTTTGTGTCCCTCTGTCTGTCTCGTTTTCCTTTAATTTCTCTCTTCTTGTCTCTCTCTTCATTTCTATCTGCCTCACTCTCTTCTCTTGCCTCACCCCCTTTCTGTTTTGTTCTCTCTTGCTCCCCCTCTCCCTCTAGGGCGCGCTGCCATTTGACCACGACAACCTGCGTCAGCTCCTGGAGAAGGTGAAGAGTGGGCTGTTCCACATGCCCCATTTTATTCCCCCCGACTGTCAGGCACTGCTCAAAGGCATGATAGAGGTCAACGCAGAGAAGCGGCTCTCGGTGTGTGATTCACACTAACATACACTATTACTCACTAACGCTTTGACATACTAAAACTCACTATCACACCGACTCACACTGACACATACCAGGACTCAGAGATGCTCTGAATCACACTGGCACACACCAATACTCACTAATGCTCTGACTGACATGGACATGCTAAAACTCACTAACACACTGACACACGCTAATATTTGCCATTGCTCTGACTAACTGACATACTCTATTAGTCACTAATGCTTTGACTCACATTGACATATACTAATTCTCACTAACGCTCTGACTCGCACTGGCACATACTCATATTCAGTAACGTTTGACTCATAGTGACGCACACCAAAACTCATTAACACTTTGACTCGTGCTGAGGCACACTGATACTCACTAATGCTCTGACAATAATATTCACTAAAGCACTGCCTCACAATGACAGACTACACATATGAATGTACACTTTTCTTCCATTTTATTGTCTCCATGGATTATCTGTATTTCTGTCCTTTTTTTATCTACAGTTAGAAGCAATACAGAAACACGCCTGGTACCTGTAAGTAGACCCCGGACATCTCTAAAGAATCCAAATGAAGGTCCAAACTCACTTTAATGTAATATACTAGATTAACTACATGTAGTGCACTCAGCACTGTTAATTACTGAGGTAATTAGCAAAGAATATACAACGATGGTAATTAACTGAAATGTTGCCAGTGTGAGCACACTTGGTGTGACGTGTTTGCCTGTCCACCAGGGGGGGCCGTAATGAGCCATGCCCCGAGCAGCCGCCCCCCAGGCGCGTGTGTATACGCCGCATCACGTCACTGACGGAGCTGGACCCCGACGTGCTGGAGAGCATGCACTCCCTGGGCTGCTTCCGTGACCGTGTCAAGCTGGCCCGCGACCTACAGTGTGACGAGTGAGTCTGGGGAGGTCCGGGGGGGATCAGTCTGTGCTGGACCTGTTGTAGAATATCTCTCTCACTGTGTCACTCCTCTCTCTCTGTCTCTGTCTCTCTCTCTCTCTCTCTCAGAGATAACCAGGAGAAAATGATCTACTACCTCCTTCTGGACCGTAAGGAGAGGTATCCCAGCTGTGAGGATGAGGACCTCCCCCCCAGGAATGACATAGGTGAGGGAGTACCAGCCTCCAGCAGGAATTTTGTGTCTATGTGCCATGCCTTACGCCCCCGGGCCCCACAGATCCCCCCCGGAAGCGCGTGGACTCACCCATGCTGTCGCGACATGGTCGCTGCTGGCCGGAGAGGAAGAGCCTGGAGGTGCTAAGCGTAACGGAGCAGGGCAGCCCCACGGCGCCACGCCGGGCGCTCGACTCCGCCGCGCACAGCCAGAGGTGAGTGTGGGGGTGGGGGGCGGGCAGGCGAGGGTCACACCAGGGCCGCACCCTAACACAGATCTGTCTGCTCTCTCTCTGCAACCGCAGGTCTCGCTCTGTCAGCGGCGCCTCCACTGGCCTGTCCTGCAGCCCCCTCAGCAGCCCGCGGGTGAGCGGCTCTCCCGTCCCGCTGCTCTCTTACACTTCGACACCCCAGACAGACACACGGGTGTAATTAACCCTGCGTATGATGACATCATCAGCTAACATGGGGATTCCGCACAGAGATTTAGCATCATTAGCTTTTCTGTAGCACCAAACTCAGACATGAGGGATCGGACGAAGACCACGGCAGCCGCAGAGCCCCGCCCCTAGCTGTCCCGGTTTGCGTCCTGCCTCCAGGACTTAACCACGCAAGAGCCAGACCTTTGCATCCTTGTGTGTTCCTGTTTTCATGCCGATCACCGCCCGTGCCAACCCAGTGCATGTTTTGGACGTTCACTGCCTGTTGTTGACATGCTGTGGGACCACAGTTCAGACAGGGGCAGTTGTGTAGGACGGTCCTGGGAGCCAGTGCGCTCATGACAACATACATGACCCCCCCCATGGCCCCCCTAAATGCATATACTACTTAGGTCTAAAATAAATGTAATATTATTGGTATTATTCTTGCTTACATTAATATATGTGGGCTAAAAAAACAGGAGAAACACAAACATAGGTACATTTTGTTGACGGACTCAATGCGGATATGCCGTACGGTCAAGTCGCTTCAGTTGGTGAAAAGCAAAGTTAATGACAGAAAAAAATCAAGCTTGTGGAAGCAAGAAATCAGAGTGAGTTACGTATTTGTAAAAACTGTGAAATGTAACTGCGAAGCAGTGCATAAATAATTTACCGGATTTCAAAGCTGTCTTTTGCTTCTTAATCCTGGCAATCTAATGTAAGTAATACCTGGAGGACATTAAGGTCAAATGCATCTGCCCCCCCCCCCCAACAGAACTGGCCCCAGTCTGCTGCC
>JAODJW010000045.1:4694490-4717650 GCA_026777045.1 Hyperopisus bebe
GTCACTGCCTCTCTTTTACCCCTCAGCGTATTTACCGCTGTCCCCTTTGTCTTTCCCCCAGATGGTCCTCATCCCCACTATTCGTCACTGCCTCTCTTTTACCCCTCAGCGTATTTACCGCTGTCCCCTTTCTCTGTCCCCCAGATGGTCCTCATCCCCACTATTCGTCACTGCCTCTCTTTTACTCCTAGGCATATTTACCCCTGTCCCCTTTCTCTGTCTCTCAGACTGTCCTCATCCCCACTGTCCTTCACCGTCTTTCTTTAGCCCAGTATGTATTGCCTGCCATCGCCCCATTCCCCGCCTCCCAGACTGTCTTCACCCTTGCTATTCATCACCACCTTTCTTTACCCTCCAGCATATTTACCCCTGTCCCCTTTCTCTGTCTCCCAGACTGTCCTCATCTCTGCTATTCGCCACTGCCTGTATTTACCCCTCGGTGTATTTACCACTGTCCCCTTTCTCTGTCCGCTTTCTCTGTCCCCCAGGCTGTCCTCATCCCCACTGTTCTTCACCATCTATGTGTTATATTGACTGTATTTCACTTTTATGTTTATGACCTTTAACAAACAAAACAGGTACAATAAGTTTCCTGCCATGTGGACTAGGAGGCCTGATTGCATTTGATGTGGTGCTGTGAGGTATCACGGTCCATTCAGTGCAGCATCTGTTCCAGTTCTTCTGGCATGGTACCTTAAGTTCTGGACTCTTTATAACTTGGCCTTGTGTATTCCTACATTTTATTGAGAATAAATCCGGGGTCCTCTCTGTTTGCTTTTCTGCCTCATCGGAAACAGAGATGAAGCAGCTCAAATGACTTGTAAATCAGTTTTGAATCCTGGCAGCATGGACGAGCCGGACTTGTACGTTCTTGTTCTTAGTGGAGCACACCCACTCTACTTGAAGTACAACAAGTGAATAGCATTTTCCTGGCAGTTGCTGGGTAGCACTATGAATCGCACTGAGTAACAGTAACACTGTGCCTGCAGGACCAGGCACTGAAATGTGACATACAATGCATTTTTTCAGTATTTTAAATTGTTCTCTGTCTACAAAGAAAGTATGTGAAACTTGGTTTGGTCAAAAAAAAATGCACAGAAGAGTTTTACAGGGCCATTTACCACCCTATTATTTGGCTTGAGAATTAAACAGGGCGTTTTTCCTTTTTGCTGGGCTTATTAATATGTTAATGAGCTGTGCTCTGGTTGTCTGGTCACTGAGGCACTGCCATGGCTCACACAGGACCAACATCTCTACAGTCATGTGCTGCATAATGACATTTCGGTCAACGGCGGACTGCATTTACCACTGTGGTCCAATTGAGATTATAACAGAGCTGAAAAATGCTATCGCCTAGTGACGAAGTAGCAGAGCACATTACTCACGTGTTTGTGGTGACACTGCTGTAAACAAACCTACGTCACTGCCATTCACGTAAAAAGGTAGCACACAGAATTATATGTGGTACATGATACTTCACAATAAACAACTATGTTAGTAGTTGGTATTTATTTACCGTACTGTACTTTTTATTGTTATTTTAGAGTGTAATCGCTCTACTTTGCCACGCGTAACTGCAGTACTCCCACTTCAGCCTAGGCACAGCCTTAGCATGGTCATAACTTTCTTTTTAGCACTGCAACAAGAACATTCCAATTATATTGCATCTCAGTCCACACACGATTCTAGTTTCATCATACACTTTTTATAATGAACTCCAAACAGCAAACTGAGCAGCTCATAAATGTGTTCTTTGTGATGGCTCTGGCCCTCTGCTTTCAATTTTTTGATTAGCTTTTTGTTTAGCTAACCAGAAGTAGGCTACATGTGCTACAGAAGCCTCTCGTCGTTGTCAGTATCACAGACTTTGTAATGCTATTTACTACTCCCCTGCTAACCTGGGGTACGTTTCCCAAAAGCATAGTTGCTAACACTGTTAGCAACTTACATAGTTGGAACCATGCAACTGAATGCAAGCAACGTAAGCTTTTGGGAAACATATCCCTGAAGCGGACTTACCTTCCTAGCCTGGTAGTAATAAATAACCTTACATCAATGGCTGTCAATTGACTGTATATATTTTTTCCTCATCAGGTGCACTTGTGGAGACTGTGCCCCCAGAGAGAGAAAATACAGAAAGCTGCAGGTTGTGCAGGTCCATTGGGCTTGAAAGTGGACTAATGTTAATTAAGTTTGGGGGTGTAGTTAAGTCTGTTACGTAACATTCTAGGATTTCTGAATCAGCTTGTATTACCACCTTTTATATACTTGAAAGAGGTAACAATAGTGTTTGAGATTGAATGTATATGAGTTCTATTAGCTGAACTCTTCTTATTCGAGATAAAGTCAAATTTTCATTCAATGACAACTTTAAGCTGAATGTTGGCTGGATGCAGTACTTGTTGGTTAAGCCTAGCTAAAGCAGGACACCCCATCTCTCATCACATTATCTCATCTTCTCACAGCTTTCCTTGGTGAGGGTCGCCATGGCAGCATGCTGAGTAGGTCAAGATGATGTTTATCATCCATGGTCATCTAACTCATTCAGGGGGATCCCCAGATATTCTCAGGCCAGACATACTCCCTCCAGCATGTCCTGGGTTTTATACTCGTCCCCCCCTCCCCACACACCCTGGAACATCTCCCTTGTTATCTGAGCAGATGGTTTCCGTAAAAAGATGCCCAAACCATCTCAGGCGACTCTGAAGGAACAGAAGCTCTGTTTCAAGGTTCCTCCATATCTCCAAACTCTTCACCCTGTGGAGACTGAACCCAGCAATCTTACAGAGAAGCCTTATTTTGGCAGCCTTGCTCTTTCAGTAATTACCTATAGGTCATAGACATAGGTGAGCAGAAGGATATAGATTGACAGATAAATCATGGGCTTTGTCTGATGGCTTCACTACCCTGGACCCCCACAGTGCCCACAGGACTGCAGTCACCCAGCCGATCTGCCTGTCAATCTCTCATTTCTCCTTACCAAGACCTCAAGGCACTTTAAACTCCTTCACTGAGGGCACACTCTCCCCCATATCTGAAAGGAGAAATCCAGACTTTTCTGAGAGAGCATCATGGCCTCAGATTTGGAGATTCTGATACTCATCCCCGATATACTCCACACAGCCCGGGCCAGAAGACGGGTGGAGTCTCCTCTCCAGTATGTTGGCATGGACTTTGCCAGTGAGGCTGGAAAGTGTGACCCCTTTTAGTTGGAACAAACGCTCCGGTCCCCCTTTTTAAAAATAGAGACCACCATCCCTGTCTACTAGTCCAAGACTATTATACGCACATGCCATGCAGCACTGAAGAGGCACATCAGCCATGTTACCGCAGTAACATTCAGTGATTTAAACATCTCTGGATGGATTTCTTCTCTGCCTGCAGCCCTTCCACTATGGTGGTCTCTGACCACCACAGCAGCAGCTGTACTGATGCACTCTAATACTCCAGAAGTTTCCAACACTGCCTCCTTGTGTAAGGTCATATGCACCTGATTCAGAAGTATTCTTTACCTCTGCAGCTGAACCCAGATCAAGGATGTGTCCCTGCCTCCCCTCCAGAGGCACTGAACGGTTTGCCAAACCCTAACCTAATCTTTCTCTCCATGGCCTCTAAACTCCTCCCATTCACCAGTGTTCCCCTCTATGATTGCCTCTGCAGCTGGCTTTCTGACCTCACAATACCTTTAATCTCAGGAGCCCCCATTAAAGCAACTTCCCTGAATGCCCCCTTCTTCAGTTTGACAGCTTCCCTCACCACAGGTGTCTCCCAAAAGCTACTTTGGTCACCACAATGACAGGAACCAATCACCTCCTGGCTGACTGTCTTCTGGCACTGACTGACACCTTGAACACGGTCAACAAAGATGTTTCAGTCAGACTTTCTCAACAAACCCTGAATACTTGCCTGGGTCTTGGTCCATCAGGCCTCCCTCCCATGCACTAAATTCCATTCTGCACATAGCTCAGGGCGCTCTTCACCCAAGTGCAGTCACCTGAGTTGTTTCTCCTGGCTGTTCCTTGTTAAAGTTAAACTTGAAGGGTGGTCGTGCTTTTGTAGGTCTTTGGAACCAGGCCACTTCATTTTCTGCCATTAAAATTAAACTAAAAGCCTACTTTTACTCCATAGCTTTTGAGGAGGCTTCAGAAGTATCTATGTGCAACTTGTCTGTTTATATGCATATTTTGCATATCCAGCACTAGCCACCCCAGAACGTTATCATTTCACATTCCCAAACCCAGTGTTCATGGCCACCGCCCTCATCTTGTGGGTTGTAAGACCACAAGATGGCCTCACTTAGCTGATTGAGGCTGATCCTGCCTGGGTTATATGGGTGGCTTGGCCACCACGTGTGGCTCGAGGCGTACATCCCAGTAACTGTTTACCAGGAAGGATACGCTGGCTCTTCTTGGTAACAACAGGCTAAACACCAAAAAGGTCAGTACAAGTAGGGTACAGTATTGTAGTGGTAGTAATTGTAGTATATGTAGATGATGTAGACTCCTCTAATTTGACTCTGTTGAAATATCAAAGTGGTGAGGTAACATATTTTCAAGTTGAAACGCCTTCAGTTTTTTTTCTTTTTTGTGATAGGTGTGAGCTCCTGCTCATCCTGATTATCCTTGTTCTTTCTCCTTTGTTTGTGTCTCTTTATCCTGTTCATTACATTTAAATAATAGTGTCACATGTGCCTAATCATGTAACCTTTTTAGATTTTTTACCCATGACTCGACAAGGGAAGGTTGACTAGTTTGGCCAGATGCAAGGTAGATATTCTGTAAGGTAGATATTCTGTAAGGTAGGTTTTCTGTAAGGTAGATATTCTGTAAGGTAGGTATTCTGTAAGGTAGATATTCTGTAAGGTAGGTATTCTGTAAGGTAGGTATTCTATAAAATAGATGTTCTGTAAGGTAGGTATTCTTTAAAATAGATGTTCTGTAAGATATATGTTCAGAAAGATTGATGTTTTATAAGGTATTTTGCATTTCCATACATATGCTTGTCATTCACCCATCTTCTAGCCCCTTATCCTGGTCAGGGTCACGGGAAGGCAGGCAGCACAGGGCATATGGCTTGGATAGCCCCTGGACAGGATGCCAGTCTATCACCTGGCACAAAAACACTTATACACTGTATCTCCCACACAATCACACTCTACTAACAGGTGATTCAGGGACACCAGTCATCCTGACTGCATGTCTTTGGACTGCCGGAGCAAAGCAGAGTTCTTGGTTTTCATGACTTGTTGATTGATGTAGCATACTGAGTAGGACGTTCCTCCCAGCAGGTGGAGTGGTACCCTCGAAAGAAGCACTTTATCAAGCTTCGTAATTGGACAAACATGTGAGATTTTACCGGTGTGTACATTAAGTAAACATGTTTGCTATGCAGGCACCATCTTTTTAAAATGAAATGCACCAAAGTGGTGGTTGGCGGGGGTTGCTGAGCATGGCAAAAGTGGTCTGGCAGGGACACTGATGAACCACAGTCACATCTGAAGTCAGTATACCTTTGAAACAGACACAACCCATCGCAGTCCATTAACCTGGCTGCAGTCGTGACTGCCTGCAATGCGCCAGGTGGAACCTCCTACTAGCCTACCCAGCCACCCATGTGACACTGCGTTGGGTGTCCTCAGGCAGCCTCTGAAACAGAGACAAGAGGAAGCCTGTGAATGAAGCTTATCACACGATCACAAACATTTTTACAAACATTAAAGCACTGCGCAGCCCAGCCCGATCCGTGTTGGGGAATATTCTTCCGTCACGCATGGGCATCAGCAGAGCACTAAATGTAATGATGGCACTGCCGAGACACTACAGCACCCCTCATGCTGACCGACCTGGACAGGCTTCCTCAGGGAGGTCAGTCAGAGGTTGACTGCGGTTTACAGCCATTCCACTCTGGTTGAGGTTTATAGTTAGGCAGAGAGGTGTGTGTCACCTCTCACCCAGCCCCTATACCCGAACCCTCCACCCCACCCTACAACACATTCCTTTGTGGTTTTCTGAAACCAGGAACAAAGCAGGATTGGCTCTGGTATCACTGAAAACCGGCACCCACGCACTGCCCCATTCTCACTCCAACTGCACAAAAACAAACTCATTCCAGGTTTGTCCCTCAGTCTGCCTCCCTCATGCACGGCATTCCTAAGTATCTCTGGCACACTAAACAAATTTCCATACATCGAAACTTAAGTTTTGGTCACAAACATGCGCCACAGGTGCAAATTTGTGCGGTTTCTCATCTTTTGCTCTCACAAACACAAACCACAGATGCCGATTTGTTCGTGGATTTTGTCGTCTCTACCTTTTGCAAACACAGGAGACTCATACTGAGTCATCAACTGGTTTGTCATTCCTGTTTCTGTCAACCATACAAACACATGTACAGTTAAAAACAGGTACTTCACTCATGACTAAAATATTCACATCTTTAGACAGGTTCATTCACACACGCGACAGGTTTTACCACTCAGGTTATTTCAGAACACTAATGGCAGAGGGCTCTTGTGTTTATACAGCATGTATAATATGGCTCAGTGGGCAACACTATTGCTTCACACCTCCAGGACTGGGCGTCCGAAAGCCACTCCTGCTCTGTGTGTGTGGAGTTTATGTGTTCTCCCCTCTGTGACCCTGTCCTGGATAAGTGTTTAGAAAATGGATGCATGCTAGGATATCTGTAGTATGATTTCACAAGCTATGCAATGACATGTAGCTGCTTGTTACAGCACAGCTTGTCTTGATGCGGCCTTGCTTTCAGTGGATGTCGGTTGTCATATTCCTGCCCGTCTCCTCCCTGTCATGGCCCTAACAAGCTACACCTATCCCTCTCATCTTGCCTCTCGTTCCTAACCCTTGTGTGGAAATTACTCATACAGTAGCTGCCTCTCGTTAGTTCCCTCGTTAGTCCTGTATATATGTGCTTCCCAGTCCTGTGTTGCCCAGTCTAGTCATTGATGTCAAACCCTGTTGTTACCTGTGCCCTTCCTTGTTCCACTCCTCCAGTTTTTGATTTCTCATTATTCTATTTATTTCCAGTCTCTATTCTTTACGTTCAAAAAACCCACTTTTGTTTCACCACAACACTTGCCCTCATGTATTTTGTCCTCCAAGTCATGACATTGGTAACCTTTGTGACAGGTTCAAATTCGAAGAAATAACAGAATAAAAGTGTGGTGAGCAAGAGCTTCATTTAAGCATAAGTAGAAGGATGGCTCCCTCTTTCACTGTCCATCTGACAGCTTCCTCTGAGGAGTGGCCTTCTGGCTGGGCGTCTCTTCATACATGCGACCAGGGAGTCGCTCCCATCTTATTTACGTGCTGTAGTGTGCTGCTGCCCTAGGAAGTCTTGCCTGCCTTGAATGCTAAGTGGACAGGCGATATAGTAGAGAGCTCTCGCCTTTGCTGTCTGTGTCCTTTTGGAGTGTTTCTGTCTGACTCTGCTCATCTGACTCCCTCTGTGTGTCCCTCTGTGTGTCCCCCAACTTATTATCCTTCAGGCAGGAGTGCAGATGTACCTCTGAGTGAAGAAATCAGCCTGAATTGCTTCGTAACTTTGTCGTACATGTACATTGACCAAAAAGATATTCCCATCCATTCTATCCTTTTCAGGAAATATTGAAACTGTGCAGGTGAATAAAGCACAATACTGTATCCTAGGCAAACTGAACACATTTATCTGATGAGCAGGCTCACAATCATCCTTCATGCTGATAATCTGGGCGTCCAGTTCATGAACAAAGTGAAGTATAACTACTGTAGCAGCCTGTTGCTGTCTCTTAGATGTCTGGCAGGCATCTGCTGATGTACCTGCCAGGTGTGGGGCAGGACTGGAGACCGAGGCCTTCCAATCCACACTCCAGGATGGGCCTGAGGGCGCCGTGCTTGAAGAAGTCATCTATGATCCTGCAGTAGATGCCTAGCTTTATATACAGACCAAATAGATACAGAATTGTGATGAATCTGAATGAAGGAACTGGATGTCTGCCTTCGGAAGATTGTCTGGTCTTGATTCTGCGAGTGGGATTTTTCCCAACACTAGTATGCACACAAAACTTTTTTCAGCAGTACAGGAAAAGTTTTAAGCCAGTGCTGATAATATGGTCTCCATTAGAACCCAGGACCTAATGGTTCATCATTCATTCTCCAGGTAAAGCTCTGCTCCCATACTTAAGATCGGGTAATAAGCATAAAATTATATATTGTAGAGCCAGTTAACAATATGAACATCTATTCCATAATTCTTCAAAGGTACATTAATTATTTCTTTTTATTTATCACAAGTATTTGAGCCCATAGAAGTGTTTTCCAGCACCTTCCCACTGTGCCGCCCGGCATCTGAATACTAATCGAATAATAGCCTCTCTGGCAAAGAAGCCGTTGGCTCAGCTTCCGCCACATGGCCCTTAAGTAATTGGACCTAATGGGAGCGCCTAAGTGGACTGAAGTGAACCCATCGAATCAGCACTGTGTTATTACTGCGTTTGTGTTGTGATTACACTTGAACTGGAAAACCGCATAGTTTTAGCTGGATTTTTTTGGTAGTTTTGTGTCGTTACAGCCCTACAACAAAGATGATTTTTCCCTTATAATCAGCATTTTTATCATCCATCCATCCCTCTGTCAATTTTCCAAACCTATACAGGGTGACGGGGGCTTGGAGCCTATCCCAGGCAGCACAGGACATATGGTGGGGGTCACTCTGGACAGGACACCACTCCCTCAGATGACAGCATACATTATTTATTTCATTATACTTATAAAGGTATATTGATACATGTATGTGTTTATACGCCATGTTCATATCTGGCACATTCACCTTGATCTCTGAGCTCCAGTTTCTCAGTCCTGGGGCTTGCACACAGGTCTTCCTGAGGGGATTGTATCCACCTCTTGATGGATCTTGGGGGCTTTTATAGGGTATTAGTAACTGATGCTGATTGGCCAAAGGCAAGGACTGTTCTGAAGATGCCTTAGGGTGGCAGCAAGGGGAAAAGGAGAGCCAGAGATATCATTTCAACAATACTTTCCCTGTGCAGGCTGCAACCATATTGTTGAGTTGTACTGTGTTCAGTACAATATAAGTATTTATTTTATGCTATGTTTGATTGATATGTTATGTATGTAATATGTGTATGGATGCAAGTTAGTTATGTTTTGGAAGTTGTTAGTAGATTTTGTTGTACTTATGTATGTACAATGACAAATAAAAATCCTTGATATGGATGCAGCAGAATGAATTTGGGAATCTTTAAAAAAAAAATAACAGCAACTAAACAGATTTTAATTTGAATGCTTCTTTCCATCAGTATCTACTCTGAAATGATTGCGGGGGGGGGGTGTTTGCCATGCAGCCATTTATTTGGGCGGCCAAGCAAATACTGTGACCTGAAGCAAAATCAGCATTGTGGTGAAAGCTGATCAGGGTGTGGAACTGACCAGCACAAAGGTGGACAATGCTGGTAAAGCAATGTGTGGAATCTCACGGCAGGGGAGTGGGGAGTCATCTGGCCCATCAAACAGTCTGTTTTACATTGGGCCTGGGGGAGGTGGGGTGGTGTTGTAAGATCCTTGGGACTCTGTGGATAGAAAACAATGCTCTCTAAATAATGATATTAACGAAGAGTAAACACTACATCTAATAGACTCAGAGGTGCTAACGAATTTATCAGACATTACTATAAATGAATTAAGCAAAACAAAGCCAGGTATGAGACAAAGAGTCCTCTATGCATCCTGTTAGCACTGCTCAACATATGCCAAAGATTTAAGTTCAGCGCAGTTTTTTTTAATGATTTGCTTTGTGTTGATTCACCTTAAATAAATTCGTCGAAGCGGGGGTATTACAAGCGATTCGCGGCACTGCGCTTGCGCTTTTTAAGGCGCCTTTTGTTCATCTTTTTGAAAGGCGTTAAAGCGAGCGATTAATTTAGTGCGACACTTTAAATCTCTTGTTTCTGTGTCTCACTGTCGCCCACCACGTGTATATTTAATTTGGAAATATGTGTATGTTATTGTCTATCGGGCCAGCATTTATATAACAATTACGCTCAAATATGCACATGGAGGGAGCTGCGAGTGTGGACTAATTGGGGAGTGCATCTCTCCGCGACCTCCCTCCCCTTTTCCTCTGCTGCCCCTCCCCCCCACTGTTGAAGTGGTCTAGAACCTCAGCTGAGCTCAGATATACTTTTCTTTAGAAATGAACAATTGACTGTGTCTCTAAGCAGAGACTCAGCCAATAATCAGCATCCTGCTGTATGATGTCATCTTCGCTGCACATGAGCTCATGGTCAGCCTGAAACAGCTCAGGTCTTACTTTGTGAACATTACAGACAAGAGAGGCTAGACATTATATTTACAGCTCAGATTATGGAAGAATCAAAACAATCTGTGTCTGTGCTCCTTTTGATTGTGATTTATCGCGTTTATTCAGGGTTCTTAATTTAGGCCTTTGTTATTTTTCATAATGTAAGACGATACTGTCATAGTTCATAACTCATTTTCACACCTCTTTCCATTCCTACGTTCCCCTCTCCACCTTCTCCATCTTTTGTTTCCAATCTCCCACCCTATCAGAGCCCAGTTTTCACTTTCAGCCAATCAGACGTCACATCTGCCACCACCATTCAGAATAAGGACTTCAAACCAGGAAATGGCACCACCCCCAGGGTCTCCCAGCGCATGCCTGATCAAAAAACCCATACTTTACCTTCCAAGACCCCCCCTGATCGCCCTCCCCTCCAATCCATGAAATCTCTTCCTCTTCAGACACCACCCTCCTGCTCGCCCTCGCCCTCCCCGCTCCTCTCCCCCATCCCTCGCTTTTTCTTCTTCCCTGCTCCCTCCATCCTTAAGGCTGTCTATCCTAACCCTCTGCCGCAGGTCACGCCGCAGGCCTCTCCGCTCCCTACCCCGCTCGGCACCCCTGTGCACCACCCCCAGCACCCTCCCCACACCCCGCCCTCTTCTTCCTCCTCCTCCTCCTCTTCACGGGCTGAGGGAGGCGGAGTGGGTTGCGGCTCCCTGTCCCTCACCCCACCCTCCAGTCCGGGGGGCAGTGGGGGCGTGGCTGTTAGCTCCTCTGCCCACTGGAGAACCCGACTCAACTCATTCAAGAACAATCTGCTGGGCTCACCTCGATTCCACCGCCGCAAGTTGCAGGGTGAGCACACGGGGCTGGGCCTGCCCCCCATGCTGATGGAGCGTGACATGCTTAGCTTTAGTACCAGGGGCTGCATGTTGCCAACAGGCTACATCACTATGGTGGTCTGTGGTGCCTCTGGTGGCTGTGATTTCCTGTGGTGACCGAGGTGGCCTGTGAGTCTTGTGGTGACTAAGGTAGATCATGGTGACTGTGGTAGCCTGTGGGTCCTGTGATGAATGAGGTAGATCGTGGTGACTGTGGTTCCTGTGGTTCCTGTGGTGCCTCTGGCAACCTGAGGTTCCTGTGGTGCCTCTGGCGGCCTGCGGTTTCTGTGGTGCCTCCGGCAACCTGAGGTTCCTGTGGTGCCTCCGGCAACCTGAGGTTCCTGTGGTGCCTCCGGCGGCCTGCGGTTCCTGTGGTGCCTCTGGCAACCTGTGGTGCCTCTGGCGGCCTGCGGTTCCTGTGGTGCCTCTGGGGTAGATGCTATTGAGGGGCCGCCTCCCCTGTCTCTGTCACCTCACACTGTCTGTCCATATCTTCTTCTGCCTCTCTTTTTCTCTCCTTTGCTCACCTGCTCATCAGTACCAACCTCAGAGGACATGTCCAGCCTGACTCCGGAGTCCAGCCCGGAGTATGTATCGCACCGCTGCCACTGCTTTCCTTCATGCTAATGATGCTAGCTGGTTGTTATGGACCTTTGAGGAAGCCAGTGACTCATTTTCATTCTTTGCTTTTCTGCCTCCCTGTTCATGTCAGGCTAGCCAAGAAATCCTGGTTTGGAAACTTTATCAGCCTGGAGAAGGAGGAGCAGATCTTCATGGTGATCCGAGACAAGCCCTTGAGCTCCATCAAGGCTGACATTGTCCACGCCTTTCTCTCCGTGGGTCTCTTTCTCTGTCTTTGCCAGCCTACTGTCTCTTTTTCATTCCTTCATTTGGTCCTGAGGGGCCCATGTGCTGCTCTGTCTTTATCTGTCAGCTTTTATGATGGCTCCCCCTCCTGGTCATGCTCTGGGATAGCAGATTCACTGTGATGTCTGCATTTTCCTATGTGCACTGATCTGGGTTTTAGCAGCAGCCTATTAGGCCAGCATGCCCCGCCCTCGTGTTTGGCTCCTCCCCCTAACCTGCCCCTCACCGCGAGCGGACGCCACCGCCCATGTGCCATATTGACCTTTGACCTTTCCACCCCTCTTCCTGTGTTCCAGATCCCATCCCTCAGTCACAGTGTCGTCTCCCAGACCAGTTTCAGGGCTGAGCACAAGGCTGCGGGGGGGCCTTCTGTCTTCCAAAAGCCCATCAAGTTCCACGTGGACATCGCCGTCTCGGAGCGTGAGAGGGAGCGAGAGAGGGAGAGGGCAGACAGGGAGGGCAGGAGGCGAACAGGCATCTTCAGCGTCACTTTCACCCTCATATCGGGTACGAGTGCAGTGGAGGGAAATGGAGAGGGAAAAAGATAATGAGAGGGATCAAGGCTTAGCCAGCCAGCCACCAATCAGAGAGGGAGAGGGAGCAACGCTTAACCAGCCAGCCACCAATCAGAGGGGGAGAGGGAGCAAGGCTTAGCCAGCTGGCTACCAATCAGAGAGGGAGAGGGAGCAAGGCTTAGCCAGCCAGCCAGCCACCAATCAGAGAGGGAGAGGGAGCAACGCTTAACCAGCCAGCCACCAATCAGAGGGGGAGAGGGAGCAAGTCTTAGCCAGCTGGCTACCAATCAGAGAGGGACATGGAGCAAAGCTTGGCCTCCAGTCAGCGAGGGAGCTCAAGGAGAGGCATGGATAGACCCTCCTCCTCCAGTAGAGAGAGCGAGCCTTTTTCTGGCCGGTCCACAAGCCCCTCCCTGTCAGCTGCACCCCCCTGCCCCAACCCCCATGCCCCGCCCCGTCTCTGTCCATCACCCGGGTCTCTCTGGCAAAAATGAACGTGGCGGTTCTCATTTTTGCCCCTCGACATGTGATGCCGCCACCACAGGGCTACGGTGGCAAGCAGTGGGGCACTGCAGCCGGCGTGCTGCAGCGTGAGTGTGTTATCAGTGTGCGATTCGTTAGGGCCAGTGAGGCCGCATGCAAGAATGAGAGACGTGGGGGGAGGGTGGAGAGAGGGGGCTGCTGGGAAATCGCAGAAGATCTATAATGACTCCTCCCTCCCATAACCTATCTGTATGTGTGTCTGTCTGTGTGCTTGTGTCTGCGAATGCAAACAGGTCCCAGTCGCCGGTTCAAAAGAGTGGTGGAGACGATTCAGGCCCAGCTCCTCAGCACTCACGACCAGCCCTCTGTACAAGCACTCGTCGGTAGGGGGTGCTGCCCTTAAAGCTGCCGCTGGTCAGTTGAATGGAAAGCTGTATCTTAGCCTCACGCTCCTTGCTTTTCTCTCTCATTCCCTGACAGACGAGAAGAACGGGCAGCTCACCCCCAGGTCCCCTGGGACCCCCACACGTCTCTGGGACAGCGGGGGCGAGCGGGCGGAGCGTGGGGAGCGCAGTGATGGCGGAAGTGCGTTGCAGCGCCGGGGCTCCAGCAGAGACAAGGCTAGACTGCTCTCCACCAATGGAACCCAGTCCCAGCCCTGAGCAGGAGACCCCACAGTCGCCCCCAGTGGCCGGAGGTCATCACTGCAGTCCGACCAGAAATGCCAACGAGATCAAAGAAAAGGGCAAATTGATCTCCTGTTAAAGGGAGCCTGGCAAACAATCTTCGTCCAACTGGTGGTAAAACCTCAATAAAAGATCAACATAAAGCTTTCGGTATCAACAGAATTCCTCCATTTTTTTCTGTTTTTCGACATGCATATGCAGGAGGCAAGGAGACGTCAGATTGGACCCTGAAACGTGAGACAGTGTGCCCTTGGGGTGCCCCTCTTTGGACACCACAGGAGTAACACGCCAGTCCATCAGCATAGTGAAATATACGTTGGTACTGATATCACTGACACGAAATCATCAGCTGTAGAATTTTTGAGTGTTTTTTTTTCCTTTGCCGTTTATTGACCATCTTGGTATATCAGAGACTCCCCCCCCCCAGTGATGAGAGGGGCTGGACATGAATCTGTGCTGTCAGTGACTGAGATTCGGGGAAGGTGAATCCCCCCACCCCCACCCCAACCAAATTGGACCAAAAAAGCAAAGTCTTTCAGGACAGATGATTTGAATGAGCAGGAATATGGCACCTTTTCCCATCAAACTATTAGCTGCTTAAGCTCTCTTCAGTATGAGTACTGAAGCGATGTTGTCTTCAGTCAGACATTATGCAAATAAAAGAAGGGGAGCTGGACCAGAGCAGCTTGGAGGACATTGTGGCCTGCAGAGAGAGAGAGGGGACTCTGCAGGGACACGTGACAGAGGGACCTGCAGGGATGAGTGTGACAGAGGGACCTGCATGTATGAGTGTGATAGAGGGTGACAGGGGGACCTGCAGGGACGAGTGTGATACAGTGTGACAGAGGGTCACCAACACAGAGCACAAGTAAAAGATTTTAGCAAGACAATGACACAAGATGTGAAGCGACTGCGACACTATCTATCTATCTACTAGTCTATCTATCTATCCATCTATCCATCCATCCATCTATCCATCCATCCATCCATCCATCGGAGGGGCTTCGCAGCTCCAGGCAGATTGGGAATAGGGGGTGGGCCACACCAAGCGTGTGAGTCAGGAGTGTGTGGGAATGGGGTTCTGGGGCAGGTGGTCAGATCCGGTGGCTTCTGGCAGGCAGGAGACTTACTGAAATGCTGCACTTCCGGCTACTGCCTCTGTTCTGACTTTTGGGGGCATTTACAGCTAAATGTGAAAATACAGAACAGGGACAGATTGAGAAAACCTTCAGTGAAACTACAAAAAAAAAAAAAACAACAAAAAAAGGATGAGTTAAAGGCTAAGGAAGAATCTGGGGCCCGCAGCATCCAGTGGCAGTAAGGAGCGGAGCCTTGGGCCTGATGGCAGTGGGGGGAGGAGTCTGAGATCCAGTGGCAGCGAGGGGAGGAGCCTTGGGCCTGAGGGCAGTTAGGCGAAGAGTCTGAGATCCAGCGGCAGCGAGGGGAGGAGCCTGGGATCCAATTGCAGCAAGGGGAAGACCCTTGGGCCTGAGGGCTACACTGTCAGCAGTGACGTTTGTCCCCCCTCCCCGTCACACTGCTGGACAGAGTGACGTGTTGGGGCACTGCAGGGATGGTACAGTCAGAACACCCATCCATATGTTGCTGTACCAAAAAACAGTGCTGGGGTTGCCATGGTGACTGTACCTTTACGGGGCACCTTTCATGTCACATTAAATTTGCCCCACCTGTATATTTATCATTGCCTCCCTGCTAAGGACCCTGTTGCTCTGACTCTGCTTGGTAGTGGTGGTGGTTCTAGAGGCCCCCCCCCCACTTCATATTCCTGCAATGCTGTGAAGGTGGGGCCCCCGGCCCCTGTTACTTTCCCACACTAAATATACCTCAGTTATTTCCCTTTATAACCTCAGCCTGTATGTCCCTAGATTGTCTGCCGTTCCCTCCGTCATTATCAAGAGCGTAGATTTGGGTACCATTGGGATGGTCGGGACGTCTCCCTACCAATATCGTGGGAGTACCGGGTGTGTTAAGGCAGGTGATTTGGTCCCTACCAATGCTGGAACCAAACCTACGCCCTTTCTTCTTTATTAACTTTGCGTTATCATTATTATTATGGAACATAAAGTCTCCAGTTGTACTCCCCCATGCACTGTAGGACAAGTTTTCGGCCTAAAAGGAAAAATTGGAATCACAAAAAAAGATTCAAAGAATAATGTCTATATTTTAAAATGGAAGTGTGCACTATCATTGCAATTATTGCCTATGTGAAGAAATCAATAATGACATTTGCTGTCAAAATATGAGCTTATTATTATAATTATAATAATAAACTTTGGCGAGGTGTTTTGGGTGTTGTCTGTCTAATTCCTTTCTGTGCGATTTTCTGTAGCGTTGCTTCACGGTCTTACATTCATTTTATAATTATACTTTTATGAAATGTTTGCAGCGCATTTACGTCAGTGTTTACAGATTGGTTAAGCTAGTGCCGTAATATTTATCCGACCCACATACCTGTTCACATGGGACAAACTGCCCCAGGAAAAAACACGGCAGGTAAAGTAAAGAGGTGTGAGCCTCTGATAAGACTCGGCCCCCGGTCGCCTGCGGGGAGGGGCGTGGTGGCGCGGATTGGGACAGTCGGTGCCCGGAGTCCCGCATATACAGTGCAGCACGGCGGCAGGAGCGCTTCTACTCCTAGGCAGCGTCGGGCGGTTTGTTCTCAGGTAAGGAACCGCACATAGTGCGTTCTATTTCCCGTGTGTATTAAGGTATAAACGCAGCGCGTATTTTAAGTATGTCGTTTATTCGTTTGCGGTAAAGTCCTGCTGTGTATGTGATTGAACTGCCCTGTGAGCAGATGTGGCTCCTATCTCAGCCGGTGACTGACCGCCACATGTACCCGCTGATTTAATCTGACCAGGATTTGATCTGTGTTTATGTTTCTTCTTAAAAGTCATTTAGTGGCTAAGTGTTGCGTAAGGTGCGGAACCATAACTGTGTGTAAATAAACACACCTGTTGTTAGTGCCACTCCCACCATTAGCCGCCTACTACTACTACAACTACTACTACCATCACTACTGTGTCAATAATATTATAAATGCATGTATGTTACATGGCTTAATATAGTTATAGAGACATGTAAATGTGTAACTACAAAGAAAGTGATTCATGTGACTTTTTTTGGCCATTTATTTGTATATTTGTGCACTTCTGATAACTCCTTCGTTAGTTTTGTTGGGTTCCGCCGGATTGCGTGCAGTGATTCTAATTCAGTGTGCGTTTGTGTCGGTAGCCTTCTCTGTCTGCTTGTGTTTCCGCGTGTGTGGGGGGGGGGTGTGCGTGTGCTGCGGCGGGGTGGCGCGCTCTGGCTGCGATCTCTGTCCCGGGCGCCGGGTCTCCACGCCTGTCTAACCTGCTCTGGCTGCTCCGTCAGCTGCCTTCTGCAGGCGTGTTCGCCAACTAACGTCTCCTGGATTCTGACACTCAGGGTGACACGGCTGCCGTTTCCGTATTACAACAATTTTATCAATTTTTTCCTGACAAACCTGCTGAATGACATTCCACTGCTGAAAATCCTTCACTCTCTCACCCCCCACCACCACCACGCGGTTTCTCAATCAGAGTTGAGTCTTCTGTGGCCAGTGGCCTGTACTACGACGCGGGCTTACATGGCCTTGACGGATTTAACGTACCACAGTTGAAATGGACTTAATATTCGTTCACTTACATTTTGCCTAAAATACCTTAACACAAGTTACCCCGATAAACCCGTAACCCCGCTAAGTAGTACAGGCCATTGGTGTTAATATTATTTTTAGCAGTTACGTTCAAATCTTTTTTGGCTTCTCACGACGAATGACCAATTCGTATTGCCTTAGATTTGTTTTTATTAAAAGCGTTTCCAGAGATCTGTTTTAGTGTTTTTAAGAACAATTGTTTCAGTAGAAGAGAATCATCCAAAAACATAAATAACATATTTTCCCGGATTGTGAGTAAATAATTCAAAACGTAAAATCAGCCAGCTAAATGAATGAACTTGATTTTTGAATGCTTTTGTCTTATTGCCAGTTTTCCAGAACAGTCTGTGGTCTCTCTCAGGTCTGGACTTGTTCCCGTATGTTACGGTGTGGCGTTCTCTGATGTCTGCTCGTTCCGTGGCCGGCTGGTCACCTCTCACCCAGTTCAGGCTTCCACACGCCCGTGTCCCTCCCCACCTGACACACGGTGGGAGGACTGGGTGGACGCCTGTGGAATCTCGACGGCTCTCAAGTGCTCGTTTATTAAGCGTAGCACGATTGCGAAGATTCACATTCCAGAAAGGAGCGTGCCGCACCAGGAAGTGTCGTGCATACTGAGAGAGTTATCAGATTAGGAGCGCAGTGTGTAACCGGGCCCTCGCTGCCTCCTGACCCCCGCTTGCTTGCTCATCCTTCAGCTATGGCGGAGGCACACCAGGCTGTGGCTTTTCAGTTCACCATCACTCCAGAGGGCATCGATGTCCAGCTCTCCCACCAGGCGCTTGCTGAAGTGTACCGGTCCGGCGTGCGATCCTGGAAGAAGAGGCTGGCTCGGATGAAGGTGAACGGACAGTCTCTCTGTCGGTCTCTCTGAGTTACTGTCTGTCTGCCTTTCTTTCTGCCTGATGTCCTGCCTATCTGCCTGTGCATGTTCTCTCTATATGCCTATATATCTATGTCTGCACTTTCAGAAAAAAAGAGAGTACCAAATTGTACCTTTGCTTGTCACTGAGGCTGTACTCTCACGGGTCTGCCAATTGCACCCTATAGCAGTAGGTAATTGTACCTTTTAAGGTACAGAAATGGATTCTGAGGGTCATCCCCAAGGTATAAACGACATCAATGTCCCCCCAATGGTACAATAATATTCTTCAGAGTGTATTTCTGTACTTTAAGAGGCACAATCACCTACAGCAATAGAGTACAATTGGCAGACTCTTGAGGGTACAGCCCCAGTGACAAGCAGAGGTACCAATGGGTGCTCTTTCTTCTGACAGTGGCCTTGCCTGACTCTGTTCATTCTCAGACTAGTTTACACTTCGATCTTGTGACTCTTCATTGACTGTTCTTCCAGATGACTGAATATGTTGTATATGTTGTTCAGTGCCACTTTACAATAAGGGTACCCATATAAAGGGTTTATGAATGGTTTATAATCTGGTTATTAATTAGATTGCAACACTTTGTAAATTATTAATAGACAATTTTAATCAAGTTATACCACAGTTTTCTTTTTATTAATGAGTTACTATCATTTACAAGTGGCAAAAGGGAGCCTTATTGTAAAGTGGTACCTGTTGTTCTATGTAGGCATACATTGTGAAGACGTATGTTATTTTCCCAGCACCGCGCGGCAGTATTGTGATAGATGCAGAGCTTCTTCTCTTCTCTGCTGCAGAACACTGTCCTCACTGGTGTGTACCCCGCCAGCCCCTCCTCCTGGCTCTTTGTGGTTACTGCTACACTGGCAACAATGTATATGGGCAGCTCAGATCCTTCTATGGGCCTCATCAAGAAAATCCAGGAACACCTACCCACCAAGTAAGATCCAGGAACAAACACCCACCCGTCACGTAACACCCAGAATATTGTATGCCCTACACAGTGTATCTGCAGAGCACTGTACCTACTACACTCACTGGTGCTCCAAACGCACGCCCTAGAGAGGCACACCCAGAAGGCCATATCAGTAGTTAACTCTGTGGCCGTAATGCTGTTTCCATGTCTGCTCTCCACAGCGGCTCCCCAAGTGGCCAGTGCCAGGCGGTGTTGTCGGCTGTGCTCTTCAGCACGCTGCTCTGGTTGCTCCTCATCCACACCATGCGCCTCTGCCTCAGGCTGCTGCTCTCCTACCACGGCTGGATGTTTCAGCAGCACGGCAAGGTGTCCATCAGCACCAAAGTCTGGAGTGTAAGCGTCATGTGCACCGTGCTCAGGCACGTATGGGAGCACATGCACATGCATGGACATGCATGCAGGCATGGGCACACGCATGGGGGCACATGCATGGGGGCACACACACGTATGAGCACCGGCACACAATAATACAGGTTTATGGGTAATTCAGTATCTGTGACCTCCCGCGCTTCCTCCCCCTTGTTCAGGTGCTTGTGTGCCTCCACAGTGAGGTATTATGGGTAACTTTTTTGGATGACCTCCCATGCTTCCTTCTCCTTGTTCAGGTGCTTGTGTGCCTCCTGTCCAGCAGGCAGCCACTGCTGTACAGCTACCAGGCGTCTCTGCCCCACCTGCCAGTGCCGGCTGTAAAAGACACCGTTCGCAGAGTGAGTGACTCGCCAGTAGAGGGCGTGAAGGATAATAAGGTAGCAGGACAGGCAGTCAGAGTGAGATGTGAAACCTGTCCCCCTTTTCCTCGCACAGTACTTGGAGTCAGTGCGGCCCATAATGAGGGACGAGGAGTTCGATCATATCACTGTGCTGGCGGCCCAGTTTATGGATGGTTTGGGGAAGAAGCTCCAGTGGTACCTCAAGCTCAAGGCTTTGTGGGCAGCGAACTACGTGAGTGTGGTTGGGGTGGGGTGCTGGCTGAGAGCCGCCCGGGCCAGATGATTACTCTGTGCGTGTCCCCCCTCCTCAGGTGAGCGACTGGTGGGAGGAGTACGTCTACCTGAGAAGCCGCACCCCCATCATGGTGAACAGCAACTACTACGGCATGGTGAGCTGGGGCGACCCACCCCTCAGGGAGTCAGGTTTATCCTGCCCCCCCGGGGGGGCAGCTGCTCTGTATGGATCATTATGGATTAAGACCAGGACCAGAACACATCAAGTTCTGGAAATAATCAGCACCCATGTTGTGAGGGTCAATGATATTTATTTCACGACAGAGTGCTCCGTAAAAGAGTGTCCCTATGGGGAGTGTGACATCACTATGGCTTCCTGCTCTCAATTGGCCATTTTCCCTGTCTGTGTGACACACGGCTGCACCACTGTATTGGGCAGGACTTTCTCTATGTGACGCCGAGCAGCCTGCAAGCAGCCCGGGCCGGGAACGCTGTCACCGCCTTCCTGCTGTACCGGCGCAAACTGAACAGGGAAGAGATCAAGCCTGTGAGTGCCCTGCACCGGCTGCACTGCATTGTGGGGGATTGCATGTCAGGCTGCGTCCCATATGACACTGTTCTCTTTCAGTCCTGATTTTGACCCCACTCTCCTTCCAGAGTCGAATCCCGGGGACAGTCATCCCCCTGTGCTCAGCGCAGTGGGAGCGAATGTTCAACTCTGCGCGTATTCCTGGTGAAAAGACCGGTAATGTGCTTCACTCACATACACACACACACACACACACACACACACACACACTGATTAGGTATCTATATTTTTTTGTGGGGACTCAACTTCAATTCTATGGGCATAAACATAATGCCAACTATGACGACCTTAACCAATACCCAGCCCTAACCCTAACCATAAGTAATCACACAAAAAGTTGGTCCCCACAATGTTGAAATAACAGGTTTTTATTACATAAAATACGTAATATATACATGATCCACACATACACAGAGGTTTGTAATTATATCTTTGTGGGGACCCTCCATTCATTTCTACGGGGAAACTTTTGGCATTTTTACTTTTTTGACTGCATTCACAGATCTTTGTGGGGGCCTGAAAAATGGTCCCCACAACATAACAATAACAGGTTTTTATCACATTGTGGGGGACATTCGGTCCCCACAATGTAATATAAATCTAATCCACACACACACATACATACATGTGTTTTTATTCACAAAACCTCCCTCCCATTTTATAATGTACTCTTGCTTTCCCACCCTGTCTCGGACTTCCTATCCTCAGATACCCTGCAGCACTGTCAGGACAGTGACCATGTGGCAGTCTACCACCGGGGGCGCTATTTTAGGCTGCCAGTTTACAAGGCTGGGAGACTACTCTCGCCACGAGAGATTGAGTGCCAGATGCAGAGGATCCTGGAGAACCAGTCGCCCCCCTCCCCTGGAGAGGAGAAGCTTGGGGCTCTGACTGCAGGCAGCAGGTACTGTGACCTCACTTCGTGTCCAGGGTCCTTGGGATGGGGGGGGGACTCACATATTAAGTGCAGGTCTAGACCCTACAACTGCAGTGCACCATGAGTGCATGTTGCTGTCTGTGATTTTTTTCCCAGGGTGCCCTGGGCTCAGGTGAGGAAGCAGTTTTTCGGCTCGGGGGTGAACAAGCGCTCACTAGACTGCATCGAGAAGGCAGCTCTCTTCGTCACCCTTGACGACGACGAGCAGGGCATGAAGGGGGATGATCCCACCGGCAACCTGGACCGCTACGCCAAATCCTTGCTGCACGGGAAGTGTTATGACAGGTGGGGGCACCAGCGTGTGCTGAGATCTAACAATGCACAGTGGAGTAAGATGGTGCTACACATGGTGGCTCTCAGCGCAGTGTGTCACCCGCCAGTGAGGGATACCCTGCCACAGTCACCTTCCTTTTTTTTCCCTCTTCCCCATCTCCTGTCTCTGCCTGCCTTTTTTCCTCTCTCCTGGTCCCCCCTCCATCTCTCCTTGCCCCCTCCTTCTTTCTCCCCCTCCCTCTCTCCATGTCCCTGTCCCCCTACAGGTGGTTTGATAAGTCCATCTCCCTGGTGGTGTATAAGAACGGGAAGACGGGCCTGAATGCTGAGCACTCCTGGGCCGATGCCCCGACGGTGGCTCACCTGTGGGAGGTGAGGCCATATGACGTGCATAGGGTACCTCGTGTGGTCATGTGACGTACATAGGGTACCTCGTGTGGTCATGTGACGTACATAGGGTACCTCGTGGTCATGTGACGTGCATAGGGTACCTCATGTGGTCATGTGATGCCATGGCTGTGATATTTTCTCTTCTGCCCCTTGCAGTATGTCCTCGCCACAGACGCCTTCCAGCTGGGCTACAATGAGGAAGGACACTGCAAGGGCAATGTGGACCCTGGACTGCCCCCACCACAACGACTGCTTTGGGACATTCCCCCAGAAGTGAGGAGCTCTGTTTCTGTGTTTCTGTGGGTTTGTGTGTCTGTTCGTGTGTGTGTGTGTTTGTCTGTGTGTGTGTGTGTGTGTCTGTTGCTGGCAGTAAAAAAACTGAGTAGAAAATCAGACCTTGCTGACTATAAGTGGCACCTCTGAGTGACTCTCTGGGTGCTTTCACACTGCAGGAACTTTTTGCCGGAACCAGAACCTTTTTCTGGAACCAGGAACTTTTGTTGTGTTCACACCACAAGAACTCTGCCTGACTGTAGTTCCTCAGAGGCAGTTCCAGAATACTTTTTTAGTACCTACTCCAGACTAGCTACTTTTTGTTTAAACACGAACTACTGAGGAGGTGCTTACAGTGACAGCTTGCTGATTGTTTGACCACAAGTACCTGTGCTAACATGGAAGTTACGCATGAGTATGGGGAAAAGAGATAAAAGTAGCAGAGCAAAAA